>BQNB010001513.1:3556-138392 GCA_026074375.1 Tanacetum coccineum | reverse complement strand
CTATATTTGAGTATATTACTCATCTTTTTAAGAACAAAGAAAATGCAATTGAAGGAATAGTTTCTAAGGCTTTTATTTCCCCCCATACACTTATTTTGAACATTGTCCCCAATGTTCTATGAGTACCCAAAAAACGAATAAAAAGAAAATAAATAAAGCGAGGGAAACTAATATTCCCCTAGTTTTGCTCAATAATGAAGAAGAAACAAGATAAACCGACTAAATCGTCATCCAAGAATCGTCCAAGCGAAAATCCTAAGAACTTAAGGGCTCTCCTTATCAAATATAACCTGCAAATCAAAGACAAAAGCAACTATACCAAGCGTAAAATTCTACGAGAAACGATATACAACCCTTTTAATTGTGAATTAAAATCCTAAGAAAGCAATAAAGATAGAATGTATGTACTAATGTAATCGTGGCTTTCTGCAAGAGTTAGGATAATTACAAATTCTGGAAATTAAACAAAAATAAATTTTTAAAAATTCAAAAAATATAAAGTTTTCTAACTGCAGGCTAGTGACGTCGTCAAGAAAAGTCCTGACGCCCTCTACAGAACTTGTAAAACTTTCTGTTTTGTTTTCTTGGAAAACATTCTGCACGAATATATATCCCATTTGTTATTTCCTGTAAAAAACATCTGCATAGGCCACAAAAATGATTAGTACAAACATATGACTCAAAACAAACGAAAACATAAAATGCGAATTAATCTAAAATAATTTATTCTTTATGTTTGAAATGGTTCTTAAAAACCAGATATTTCTCCGCTACACTTACTTTATGCAAAATACCTTTGATTGCAATTAATACGAGGTTAAAAACAAAACAAATCATGATGACATAACAATCAAGCATATAAGAAACAAATAATAAAGAAATAAAAACACATGACACTCGTAAGCTGCATAAAAATAAAAGATTGGGTTGTCTCCCAATAAGCGCTTTTGTTTATTAACGAGTCTTCTAGCTAGACTCGGAGTCATATTCCTTACGTGAATCCGTCGTTAATTCTCACATGTCTACGGGTGAGCCATTCTTTCATATCCTCATCAACTTGGTATTTGGGACCTAGACTTAAGAAATTAGACTTAAGAAATTCTTGTACATCAACTTATTCTTTTCATGGGAATACTTAAGTTTGCTTATTAAATCTCGTTGGCTAAGCACTAACATAGGCGGAACCTTACTCATAAAAAGATTTTATGTCTAGGTATCGTGCGAGCCATCCAAAAGATGTAAGTATGAAAGATCCTAGTTAATGAAATTAAACCCTTAACACAATCATATTCTAGTTGAGTAATAGCTCAAAAGGGCCTTCCCATCACAACATCTGACATATCACTTACAACAAATTCCCCTATGTCCCCTAATACTACAAAATCTGTAACATATGTGAAACTTCCAACGAATACATAATCCCTAACAATAGCTACCAAGTTCCTTCCTGTGCTTTCAAGTCCTTCTACCATTATAATGTTATAGGCTTTATGCGTAATAATATTCATTAGCAAAAAGGGATCAAAATAAGCAACAAATTTCCTAAAACCAATCATACATGGAAATGCTAAGTCATCTCCATCAATGCTATTAATTATCCTATTACAGTAAAAAAAATCCCGCATTCCCTTACTCATCTAACTCATTAATCACTTCACCATCACCTAATTCATCATCTGGATCCAAGAAAGGAGAAACAAGGGGTGTATCCATCGATTCATTATCGGACTCAAGGTCATCCATTTTAAATACATCAGGTGAGTTCATAAAATCATTGAGCAATTTCCTAAAGGGGGCGGTTGGTGGTATTGTGATCCATGTATGGCCAATATTTTTAAGGCGAGAATCAATCATGGCTAAGATTTCCCAAAGCTCATTGAGCTCTTGGGTATTCTTAGCGCCAAGTCCGTTTGGTGGGACGAGTACAAATGGATTCATGTTCTCCGTAATGAAGAATGTAATAATTAAATGGATATTACAAAACAAATAACACAAAGAAAAGAGAGACTACGAGAAAGCTATTTGACAATAAAATAAAATCTCACTCGATAGGAATCTAGTGAGTAGGCCTACGTTAGATAGAATCCAAAACCTAGACTATTCCCTAAGCGACGACACCAAAAACTTAATGTGTGGTGAGTCAATAACCGAAGTTTTACAACCCTCCTAGGCAGTGTACCTAATCATTGTAGTGTAGTATAGGCATGACTAGGGGGGTTATTTATCGTTATCTAGGAGAATAGTTTGGATAGGCTCGAATCGAATGGTTACTTAAGGTCTAAGGGGTGAAAGAAGATTATTTTTGGGTTTTTATTTTATGAAAGCAAGTAAAATCTCGGGTATTGATGGGGGTTTGTTTTAAACTAATTAAACTACTCCTAATTCTATTCTAATTGTAGAAAAAAGGTTGAGGAAAAACTCTTATGGTTGAACAAATGTGTGTACCTAATCATGCACTACTCCCTAGTTGTCGTCTCTTGTTTTATTACCCGTCACCCTCGTAATGGAATATGTAAGTATTTAATTACTTGAACACTTAAATCAGAATCAACCCATATTGCAAGGTAGTATGAAGACTATTGTGTGGGCATCATTTAACCTAGTCGTGTTTCCCTAGACGTCTATGCTAATGTAATATTTTATAGCTAGTTTTCTAAAGCCTAACGTGCATATCATTAAGAAAAAGAAATAAATCAAGATAAACAACTAAGTTTCATGAAATCATAAGCAAACACAAATTATATTTAGCCAAGCATGTTTATTGAAAGCAAAGAACAATTAATCAAATAATACATAGACATGTTGAAAGATTAAAGGGATAAAGAAACTTCACTTCAATAAAACATGGAGTAATGATGAATACAATAGGGTTAGAAACCCTAAAAATCTCCTAAGAACAGCTGCTATGAAGTATAAAATCGTTCCCCAAAGTTTTCCTCTTTAAAACAAAAAAACAAGGGTTTGTATATATAGGAAAATAATCGTGACGACATCGCTTGTTAACTGCGACACGATCAACCCACATAATCTTCTATGGTCTTCTTTAAGTCGGCTACTCTAACACCGTCACCAAAGTTTCTGACACCGTCTCCACCGTTTGTATGCCAATTCTTAAGTATCTTCGAGTAAAGTTGCAATCTTGTCCCATTTCTTCCCAAATTGAGTCCAAAGTACGTATATTTCCTCCAAGTTCTTTCCAAATGCTAAATTTACAAAAAAAATGATTAAGCACGATAATTGAGGATATTTGCATCAATTTGGGGGTTAAATGCTATGACAGGTAATGAGTGTTAATTTTTTGTTTCTCATATTTCTATAATTCATTATACATCCAAGAGAAAGAGAGAATCCAAACACTTATCTGAGGTGCTAGTATATGATTTTCCGTGCTTTTAATTACGAGGTCTAATTGTTTGTGTCATAAATTATCTTTAAACAGTAAGTTAAATGCCCCCGATATTGCTATTAACTAGGTAGAAAAGCTCATTTGCTTGAGGACAAGCAAATCCCAAGTGTAGGGGTATTTGATGAGGTGTCATTTTATACACTTTTTTGGGGTCATTTAACCCCTAAAATCATGCAAATATGCTCTAAATACGTGCTATATTGTTTCTTTTGTATTTTAGCACTTGGAAGGCGTTTGGAGGAAATACATGTGACTTGGGCTCATTTTAGGAAGAACTGGATAAGATTACAAATCTACACCAAATTCGATGAAGAAAAGCTATACAGTGGCTGGAGATGGTGTCACAAAACACTGTGACGGCATTAGGATGTCAAAGAGACGGCGTCTGGATTTCTAGTGACGGCGTCTAAAGTAGTCGACTTAAAGAAACCCTAAGAAGATTCAGTGTGGCGACGATGTCGCAAATTATAAGAGACATCGTCACGCCTATTTTAGTATATATATAAATGCATATTTTAGGTTTTAAGGGTGGAACTCAAGAGTCATATTTAGAGTACGATTATTATCAGATTTTAGGTCGATTTTAGGGTTCTTAAACCATGTTGTATCCACCTTAACTCCATGTTTTAATACGGTGAAGACCTTCTATCCCTTTAATCTTTCAATTTGTCTTATTGTTTGATTAAATGTTGTTCTTCGCTTTCCTTTAACATGTTAGGCTAGATTTATTAGTGTTTTCTTATTATTGCATGAAACTTAGTTTGTAAATCTTATTAATATTGCTTCTTGTTAATGAATGTGCGCGTTAGGCTCTAGAAAACTAGCTTCTATTAGAGATTGCGAATACGTCTAGGGAAACATGATTGTGTAAAAAGGATACCATCGTAACAGTCTTCATGCGTGTAATGTACTCTTAAGGGTCTTGTAATAGTCTTCATACTACCTTACTTGTGCGTTGCCTTAACGGAATATTACATAGACGACGTATTCATGTAATTCGTTCATGTATTAGGATATATTTACACATTACATCACAAGTGTGACAAAGCAATAAGGTTAGGAAGAGCAAACTAAGGAGTAATGCATGGTTAAGTGAACACGTTTGTTTACCTATACGAGTTTCCACAAGTAGACTAGATTTAGAATAGATTAGTAGTTAATTAGCTTAAAACCAAAGCTCCTTCGAACCAGATATTTTTAATTTCTTTCTTAAAAATGTAAAAATACAAAAGAATAATCTTCTTTCACCTCTTAGACCTTAGTTACATTATGTTCAAGCTTTCCCAACACTATTCCCTGTGTGAACGATAAATTAAACCCCCAATTCTTGTCTATACTACATTACAACGATTAGGTGCACTGCCTAGGGGGTTATAAAACTTCTTGTGAGTTAACAACTCCTACATCAATGCTTTAATTCCTAAAGATCTATGGACGAACCTCATATTTTTAGGGTGTAAGTTTTTAATGGTAGGGCTTTTGTGCTAGTCATATAACTCCTATCCAATGAGACGCTATTAATACAAAGTTTAACTGGTTTATGCCATAAAAAAATTAAATTTTGGTTAAAATTACTATTTACGCTATATTTGAGTATATTACTCATCTTTTTAAGAACAAAGAAAATGCAATTGAAGGAATAGTTTCTAAGGCTTTTATTTCCCCCATACACTTATTTTGAGCATTGTCCCCAATGTTCTATGAGTACCCAAAAACGAATAAAAAGAAAATAAATAAAGCGAGGGAAACTAATATTCCCCTAGTTTTGCTCAATAATGAAGAAGAAACAAGATAAACCGACTAAATCGTCATCCAAGAATCGTCCAAGCGAAAATCCTAAGAACTTAAGGGCTCTCCTTATCAAATATAACCTGCAAATCAAAGACAAAAGCAACTATACCAAGCGTAAAATTCTACGAGAAACGATATACAACCCTTTTAATTGTGAATTAAAATCCTAAGAAAGCAATAAAGATAGAATGTATGTACTAATGTAATCGTGGCTTTCTGCAAGAGTTAGGATAATTACAAATTCTGGAAATTAAACAAAAATAAATTTTTAAAAATTCAAAAAATATAAAGTTTTCTAACTGCAGGCTAGTGACGTCGTCAAGAAAAGTCCTGACGCCCTCTACAGAACTTGTAAAACTTTCTGTTTTGTTTTCTTGGAAAACATTCTGCACGAATATATATCCCATTTGTTATTTCCTGTAAAAAACATCTGCATAGGCCACAAAAATGATTAGTACAAACATATGACTCAAAACAAACGAAAACATAAAATGCGAATTAATCTAAAATAATTTATTCTTTATGTTTGAAATGGTTCTTAAAAACCAGATATTTCTCCGCTACACTTACTTTATGCAAAATACCTTTGATTGCAATTAATACGAGGTTAAAAACAAAACAAATCATGATGACATAACAATCAAGCATATAAGAAACAAATAATAAAGAAATAAAAACACATGACACTCGTAAGCTGCATAAAAATAAAAGATTGGGTTGTCTCCCAATAAGCGCTTTTGTTTATTAACGAGTCTTCTAGCTAGACTCGGAGTCATATTCCTTACGTGAATCCGTCGTCAATTCTCACATGTCTACGGGTGAGCCATTCTTTCATATCCACATCAACTTGGTATTCGGGACCTAGACTTAAGAAATTAGACTTAAGAAATTCTTGTACATCAACTTATTCTTTTCATGGGAATACTTAAGTTTGCTTATTAAATCTCGTTGGCTAAGCACTAACATAGGCGGAACCTTACTCATAAAAAGATTTTATGTCTAGGTATCGTTATGAACTCTTACTAACTTGTTTTCTACAAGTTAGAGCTTGTAGATTGTTGATTTAGCCCTGTTTTGAGCAAGGGTGTTGTAAGTCTCTCTTTTTCTTACTTTATTTATTTATTGCAGACTGTTAGTTCATTTGTTAACACTGTTAGTTTTAAGTTTATACTGCTAGACTAATTCATGCTTATTTAAGTGCTTATTAATGGAATTGAAAATTGCTAAAAGTGTTTTAACTTTGTACTAGCTTGTTTTATGCAAGCTAGAGCTTGTAGATTCATTGTTTGACCCTGTTTTGAGCAAGGGTGTTGTAAGTCTCTCTTTTTCTTACTTATCTATTGCAGAACTGCTAGTTTACTTAATACAACTGTTGGTTTTAAGTTTATACTGCTAGACTAATTCATGCTTATTTAAGTGCTTATTATTGATTGAAATTTGCTTATAAGTGTTTTAATTTGTTATTTGATAATCTGTTTTTAAGTAGTTTGAAATAAAAATGATTTTTGGAAAAGTTAAAGGCTGTTTTGAACAAGCAGTACTAACTCCAAGTTAGTACTGTCAGTTAAAACTGTTAGTACTGGTAGGTAATTTTAGCTTATCAGCTTATTATTTCAGCTTGTTTAAGATTTCTTCAGCTTTTTAGAGTAGATTAAGCTTATTTTAGTGTACTGTTTTCAGTAGAACTTATTTGTCTTTTCAAAATAACTTTAAGAGTTAATCAGTTTTAGTTTTCTAGCTTATTTATCATTATAGTCCATTCTGGTTGCTTATTCTTATGCTTAAGTGCTTATTTTGGGTAGTTAACCTCCTGTTTTAGCTTATTTGCTTATTTCCTGTTTAATTGTGTTTTGTTAAGGCTAACAGTACTAACCTTAACTTAACAGTACTAACTTATAACTAGCAGTACTAACTCCAAGTTAGTACTGGTAGTTAATACTGGTGGTACTGTTGTTAGTACTGTTGTGTTTCTCTTGTGTAATTTAGCTTAATTGCATGCTTAATTTGCTTATTTAGATTTAGATTAGCTTATTTGTGCCTTAGTGTAAAAGTTTTTAAGTGTTTTTGCCCTTTGCTAGCTTTGACTCTTGTTCTAGTTTCTTTTCCTTGTTTATCTTTGAGGTCATTTGCTCATTCAGTGTTAGTTTTAATTCCCAATCATTCCTTGTTACATTCAAACACCAATCATCAATCGTCTCTCGATTTTCCATCTCAGCCTCGTTGGGACATAACGACCCGGGAACACTCTATACTGCTTCCGGTTTTCTTGATCTCGCGTGATTTCGTCCCTTGGTGTATTTATGTCATATATAGATAGGATTTAAGGGGTGAGTTCGCGCGTAGTCAATTTTTGGCGCCGCTGCCGGGGAGGTTGAAAAAGAATATCGCTACGTATTGACAACTTGTATTTATATTTGTGAATATTTTTCTTCTATAAAAATATAAAAAAAAAGTACAAAAATATTTTTCACTTTCTTTTATTAGTATAATTATCATCTAAAAACAATAAAAAAATCAAAAAATAAAAAATTTTGTCCATAAACAAGAAATAAAATACATAAATTGGTAAAAATACCAAAATATAATATTCTCAATTGAGGTATTATCATAATAACTTCCGGTGAACTTATTGGTTCCCAACTCGAACAAAAGATTTAAAACTTGCCATTTGTGTCTCTTACGATATACGGCTCACCTTGAAACGTTAAACAAACTACAAAGTGGGTATAAGGAGGGTTGTTGAGGTCTCTTTCTTCAAACTCCTCCGTACCATCGATAACATTCTTGTAGGAGTTTGCTTTGTTTTATCATTGTCTCCCCTGACGTTAAAGATATGACTTTTAACATTTATGCTTTGCCTTGTTTTGGTCTTGTCTTGTTTGTAATGGCTTTGTTCATTCATGCTTTGTGATCTTGATCTTGAGCCTTTATCTTTTGACTTTGAGTTCTTGAGATCGTTATCTTGCATCATCTCCTTGACTTAAATCATCTTGATTTGACTTCCTTGATCAACTTGTGCTCTTGACCAACATGCTCATACTTGTTACATTCTTGTTTGACATATGTGATTATAAGTCTAACAATCTTCCCAAATAGACTATTCTTTATTTGACTTTGAGGCTCTTTGATGGTGGGGAAGTTTAGAATCAACGATCTTGATGTTGAACGATTGACTTTGAAAGCATGAGTATGAGCATGTGGTTTATGAATCCGACTTCGCTGGAATGAGGCTGCAACACCGTCGTCTAAACCTGAAATAAGACAGTTAGCAATAAAAGATGAATATGGCTTTGTCATTCATCTTGAGTTCGGTTGCATTAACCTCCGGTTTCCCATTTTATAGTATAAATACTATACCTGTGATCAGGTAGATTCAAAGAATCTCCTTGACAGGGTTTCCAGCTCAAAGCGTAGGATCTTCTAACACATATGTATCAGATTCACCATGCTTGCTAGTTCTCATTACCGGAACGTCTCAAAGCAGACAACACGGTAAGAGTGAATCAGATAGTTACTATCTTTCTGATTTAGTCGTCAATTCATTTACTGGACCAAAATTGATATCCAGTTAACACAAGCTCGATTCATATAGAATCTTGCAAGTCACCTACCAAGAGCTTGTTTGATGTTGGCTCAAGCAGGATTTCCATCTTCGACGTGACTACTTAAGTATCAATCGGATGTTCGGCAAGATCTCAAGGAAAGCCTTTAAGACTTTTGTTACAACTTTGTTAACTTTATGGTGTTCAACAAGTGGATTGGACATTGTGTACTAATAAGATTGTAATTTGATCTCTTCTGGCTCTAGACTCGATTTGTGCACTTGGTTTTAGTAATCGGAGGCTGGAGCAGACTGCCACCTATCCAATATCAACAATCTCAAGTGAGATGTCCAATAGATAATTGGGTTGGGGATCTCCAAAGATAATGAACAAGTTTCTTTTGAGAGAAACCCGAAAGGCTGGAGAAAGGGTTTTGTGCAGCATCACTGGGTCCATGACGACTTTCTTCAATATCAACAATCATCATTGTGATTTTGATAGATTATGTATTGACCCGGTTTCTGCCTAAGTTGTTTGGAGGGCTTCTTTCTTTTCACCCTTTATCCATACATTTCTTTTTCATTCTTCAACCCCTTCAATGCTTACCAAGACGTCATTACTAACACCTTGTTGTGATTGTTCCAGTGTTAGCTCAATCTTAGTCGGCATTTTTCCCTCTTACTCATTCATCTCCAATCATACCTAAGGACTGCTATTTCTAACTATGGGATGTCCTTGGGTAGATCCCTCTGGTTCTGGTTGGATCGTAGGACTTATTCCTAACCTAACCACCTTATGACTTCAGAATCGTCATGAAATTAATAGGTTGTTGGGTATAGAGATCGAACCATAAAACCATTTTCTGACATTGTTATTTTCAAATACTCCCCCTACACATGTGCTCCGAGATTCGAAATTGTTTAGCACATGAAGGAAAGAGTTGCACTTAGAGTCTTAAAGATCACATTCTTCTATATCATATTTTAATTACAATTTTCTCCCCTTATTTTAAATAATAAAACACTTAGTATTTGAAATACCAATTGATTAAAATTTGACATGAAAAATTCTGTGGGAAAAATATACCACGATATTCATGAATCATTTTTTCAGATTGCTCCCCTTCAACAGTATATGTGGGATACCAATATTTATTAAAACTTGACATTGGAATGAAAAATTGATATGACACCACAAAATGTTGAAGACGGAGTGAGATGCCTTAGTGAACAATGTATATTATTAATTGACATTATAAGTTTCCACATTTTAATTTCACAAAATGTGTTTGGATACATAAAATTAACATTTATGAGATGTATCCAACACATTAAAAAGCTTTGTTTTAAAAAGCTCCCCCTCAGAAATTGATTCACATAAAATGACATTCTACGTACTACAATTCTTTTAAAACTTATTCGAGGAAGGGAGTGTTGAACACACAATTTTAACAAATACCACCTTTTATGGAAAAACACCACAAATTATATTGTAGACAATTTTGACATTGAAAGTTCTTTTTTGAAAAACTGTGTTTAACGATTTTAAAAAACACATGATAGAAGACTTATCTTCTATTTTTAGATTAAGCGCACTGAAGCGTACACTTCCCTATTACATTTGGGACCGAGTTATGCATTGAAATGTACATAAGTCATCGAAAAAAAAATTAGAAATGACATGTTTTGAAAGCATTTGAAACTCTTGCTCGAACTTCATTTACACGCCCATGTCGATGTTAATCAACATTTCTAGGTACGTAAATGTTATCAATTCCAAGAGACATGTCGAGAAGATTCTTTTTGGTATTTTTGAAATTTTTCTGATTTTATATTTTGTTTTTCTAGGTTTTATATTTTTCTATTTTCTTTTTGTTGGTTTTATATTTTTGTATTTTCTTTTTTTAAAATTTTTTATAAAGAGAGAATAAAAATATTTACAAATTGATGTTTAATGGATCAAGCAGATTCAATTGCCAGAACCTCCAGTTCATCTGGAGTCAAACATCTCATACCGAGTCGTCTGACAAGATACTTAAACCTATCTTCCGATAAAGCTTTAGTAAACAAGTCAGCTAACTGGTATTCAGTTCCGACAAAGAATAATTCAACAATACCCTTTTCAACCTGTTCCTTTATGAAGTGATATCTGACATCGATGTGCTTGGTGCGGGAATGTTAGACTGGATTGCACGAGATGGCTATGGCTGCCTTTGAGTCACAATACATAGGTATTTTATCAAAGTGGAAGCCATAATCTGTGAGCTGAGTTCTCAACCATAGAACTTGTGCGCAGCACGCAGATAAAGACACATACTCAGCTTCTGCTAAAGACATTGAGGTGCAGTCCTGCTTTTTGGATGACCAGCTGACTAACTTATCACCACCTAGAAATTGTATGCCACCAGATGTACTCTTACGTGAATCGAGACAACCCGCGTGATCCGAATCTAAAAAAGCAGTTAGTTCGAAACCGGTGTCCTTCGGATACCAGAGACCCATGTTAATGGAGTCTTTAAGGTACCAAAAGATCCGCTTAACCGCGGTGAGATGTTTCTCAGTCGGTTTCGCTTGATAGCGAGCACAATAACATGTTGCATGTACAATATCTGGTCTACTTGCTGTTAGGTACATGAGTGCTCTGACCATAACCTGATATTTTTGTTTATTCGACGGAGTACCACTCAAGTCAGCATCAAGTGGTGTTGAGCCATTAGTGTAACCAATGCTTTCTCCCACATGAGGTTCATACCATGCTTATTAAGTATCGCTTGAGCATACTAGCTGGTGTATAAAGAATACACGAGGGGATTGGTGGATCCGAATTCCTAAAAAGAATTCAGCTCCCCCATCATAGACATTTCAAACTTATTGTGCATTAGTTTTTTAAATCGTTTTGAAAGTTTTGGGTTCGTAGAACCAAAAATAATGTCATCAACGTAAATTTACACAAGCAATATGTCTTCCCCATTTTTAGTTATGAACAAAGTTGGATCAATAGAACCTTTTGAGAATCCTTTTGGACACCATGGAAATTTAAAGAGTTCTCATATTACCACACTCTGGTGCTTAGTATTGAGACCATATAATGCTTTCTTGAGACGGTAAACTTGGTCAGTATGATATGGGTTAACAAATCCATTTGATTGGTTTACGTACACTTCTTCCTTTAGAGGTCCATAAAGAAATGTTGTTTTGACATCCATCTGGTATACGGTAAATGATTTGTGTGCAGCGTACGCAATGAACATCCGGACGGCCTCCAACCGAGCAACTGGTGCAAATGACTCTTCGAAATCAATTCCTTCCTTTTGAGCATATCCCTTAGCTACAAGACGAGATTTGTTGCGAATAATAGTATTTTCCTCATCACGTTTTTTTTCCAAAGCCACTTTAAGTTAATGACATTTTTGCAAAGTGGTCTGTCGACTAATTCTCATAAATCTAATTGATCAAACTGATGAAGTTCTTCCTGCATTGATTCAATCCATGCAGAATCAACCATGGCTTCTTTGATGTTCTTTGGTTCGATTTAACTCACAGTGAGTGCGAACATACTCATCTCGCCATCTATTTCTAGCTGACGTCTTGTTCTAATTGATTGAGAAGGATTTCCAATGACTTGTTCTAATGGATAATCTTTTGTCTAACTTTGTGCAGAAGGATGTTGTTGATAGAAAGTATGCATGTTTGATGAATCAACATGAAGAGACGATGTCTCCCCTTGTTCTTGTACCTGTGTACTAAAGATGTTGATAAATTCACCGTCGTCAAATTGTGCATTTTCGGTATTGGTTTCTGCTTGAATAATGTTCTCAGGTGCAGTGACAGATGGTACTTGAGTTGGAGTTTGATGTGTTGATTGAAGTGTAAGTTGTGTTATGTTGTTGAAGTTTATCAGGATTATCAGTAGCATGTACAGCGGAAGACTTTAACACAATAGGAGAAGTTCCATTGAGTAATTCACTGAATATTGGACTATATAGCAATTCCAGCTCATTGACGGTGTTACGCTTAGGCAGTTTGAGAAACATTCTTCATAACTTTAGGATCAGGACTTAAACGTTCTTGTGTCAAGTACCTTTTGTCGAACATTATGGACCATCTGGTAATTCATCAAGTTAACATGAATTGTTCAACTATTATTCTTGTTCTCTTGTAAATACCATAAGCCTTTGACGAGTAGAGTACCCAACAAGATACCATGCTTACCCTTTATTCTTCATTTTATCAAGATTTCACCATCTCTGACGATATAGCAAAGAGAACCAAAGATTGAAAGATCTTAACTAACGGTTTCGGGGCATTGATCGATATGGGTAAGGTGTTTTCTCATGTACATGAATTACAAGTGAACGGTTAGTAAAACATGTTGTTGCAATTGCTTCAGCCCAAAAAAACAAAGGAACTTTAGCGGCGCTTAGCATTGTTCGAGCAGCCTCAACAAGAGTACGATTCTGTCTTTCGACAATGCCGTTTGTTCAGTGTTTCGAGCAGTTGACGTTTCGATACTTATTCCCCGCTTTTGCAAAGAATGCATAAAGAGTTGATTAAGAAATGTCCGTATCTCCCCCTTTGTCAGATTCGACAATTTGACCTTGAGCATGAATCCTCTTTTGAACATGTGTGAGGAATCATAAGAACTCCAGGTGTTTCATCTTTGGACCTCAAGAAGTGAGTCCAGGTATATCGAGAATAGTCATCAACAATTACAAGAACATACTTCTTTCCATTAATGCTTTCTACCCGATTTGGACCACATAAGTCCGTGTGTAGAAGTTGTAACCGTCTTTTGGAGCTCGGGATAGTCTTAGTGTGAAAAGACTTTCTTTTTTCTTTCCCCAACTCGCAAGAAGAACACAGATGATCTTTGATGAATTTTAATCTTGGAAGGCCATTCACAATATTATTCTTCGAAAGCAAGTTAATGGTGTCAAAGTTTAAATGAGATAGACGACAATGCCATAACCATGCTTGAGACGATGTTGCTTTAGCCATTAAGCAAATTGGATTAGGAGTTGTTGAGTCTTGCAGAGTAATGGAATACAAATCTGTGCCACGAGAACCTGTGAGAAGATCATTTCCCTTCAAATCATGGATATAACATGTAGACTTCCGAAAAGCAACTTCCAAATCCGCATCACAGAATTGACCAACGGAGAATAAATTGTGATTAATCCCTTCGACGTAATAAACCCGTTTGATAGTAATAGTTCCTTGAACCAGATCTCCATAACCAAGAATTGGTACAATTTGATCATTTCCAAACTTCACCGTTCCTAGAAATTTCTCCACAGAATTAGTTAGAAGTTTGAGATTTCCGGTCATGTGCTTTGAGCACCTAGAGTCGACGATGAATAGAATTATCTCTACGAGCTGCAAAAGAATTAGAAGACAATGGAGTATTGGACACAGTAGAACACCTAGGAGTCTTATGTTCTAAAATATTAGCAGTTCTAGATGCATTTCCTAGAGGCATACTAACGTTTGGGTTGACATTTCCTATTTGAGACTTAGGTTTCTAATTGTATCTGGGTGGTGTATACTTAGGATACCACCAACTGCATGTCTTACTAACTTGCTCATATAGCTTCTTAGTTATGTGTCTAGATTTCTTGATAGTGGAGTCTGTTGCAACGGTTTTCTTACTGGATGTTGCAACAAATTGGTTCACATTATGCTTGGGTTCTCTAGGACTAATAGGCACAGCCATTGGTTGTCTAGTCCTATAACTCACGCCATTAATATAATGTAGAACACACAAATCATGATTGTCATTCAGCACACATTTTCCACAAGTAACACAGACAAAGTTAACATGCGAGGTCTTAGCATTCAAACTGTCAGTACACGCAGTTACAGACGTTTTATTATTTGAAAACTTAAAATTCCTACGGTGGTCTTCTACTTCTTGCTTCTTCCCTTGACTATTGTTAGACATGACTCTATCTTCCAGTTGATTGATCTTAAGTGTGGTGCAGGCTAACACTAATAGGGGAATTACTCCTGTAGAAAGATACGCGTTTGTTAGTTTTCCTAATGTCTTGAGGCAACCGTGGTGTTCTAGTTTGATTAGGCTTTGTGTGCACTTTATACATTCTTAGCGCAATCACGTTTGTGTTCTTGAAAATTTGCAACACATTCTGAGGCAAAATCTGTGTAGTGACTGGTTTTGAAAAATCATGGGACACATTTTGTGTGGTAACAGACTTTGACTTTGAGAAATCTGTCGTTGCAAGAGAATCTGAAAAAATAGTTGGTTTACCTAAAATTGTTTGTCTTTGACTTTTAAAAGCATTCGGTTGTCGAATAACCGATGATTTTTCAAACTTAGTTTCTATAGATTTTCCTTTCATCTTTTCTATAGAGTTTTCTTCAACGCACGTATTGCAATTCCTTTGACTTGTAATTAGCTTTCAAGTCTTGAATTAACAAAATATTGTTCACGTTCTGTTCAGAAATAACGCTTACTGATATCTTTGAAAGATTTTGTCATTTTTTATCTTTCCTTTGCCCGGTTGTAAATCAAGTTCAAGATTAATCGCATGTTTTTGAAGTGCTTCAAAACTCTTTGACATTGTTCTACTTTTTGAAAGCTTTTTTTCAAGATGTTCACATTTTTCCAAAGTTTCCAAATAATCACATTGCAAATTAGTAACTTCATCCAGATCAGTGTACACACCAAGTATTGCATTCACATGTGATCATCATAGAAATATTCCCTGTGAAGTCGTCGAATTCATTCAAAAACTATGTTTTTTGAGTTTCCCAGTTAGATTTGAGAGTGTCAACTTCATGTTCAGGAGAATAAAGACATCTCAAATGCAGCAACCATTTCCTCGTTCAAAACACAAATGAAATTTTTCTAAGTCCGCATTTATTCTTTTAATTTGGGGGCAAAAATTTCCTTCGATTGTGTTTTGAATGAAAGGATCTATGTTACCAAAATATGTTCTTTTAGCGATTGTTTGATTGCAACGTTCTACTCCATCAAAAATCGTGTCAACACTCTTTTTAATCTTGAAAAGTTCTTTAGAACTTTTACACTTTTGATCCCAAGGAATGGATTCATCCATTCGTTTTGCTAACAAAGTTGTTTGTTTACCAAAAGACTCTTTGGAAAATTCATTATTAGAAGATGTATGACTCATCTTTGACGTTCTTGGAAAATAGTGTTGTTCAGGCGACTTTTCCTGTTGTAGAACGAACAAATCATAAAGATTATTCAATTGGTCATAATCAAATGGTCTGATTAAATCGCTTAACTTTGATCGACTTTCTTTGTCAAGACGAATCGTTTCGTCAGATTCAGGGGCTAATATTAATGCAAGATTATAATTATAGCAACCTGTATCATACAGACGAGGATTCGCTCTTTGAGCTTTCTTGAGGAACTCAGGTTTTACAAAACTCGTTTTATAATTACAATTAAGCATATTCATTGTTTGAACAGATTAACCGGTTTTATATACAATATCATCCAAAACCTTGACTTTGTTTTCTAAAGCAATGATTTTATCAAGTTCTTTGTCTTCACGAGTTTTGTAAAACTTAATCTGAGCCTCTTTTGCTTGTGACATTATGGAGATGGTTTTTGATGTGCACAAAGCTCCTTTTTCATATCCGAAATCGTTTGATTTAAATCATTTATTTTTTGAGTATATGCATTAGATGACTTTTCAAAATCGATTTTTGATGACCATTAAATCCCCTTAGCTTTTGAACAATCAATTTGCCACCTTTCGACGCATATTCACATCATTATACGTAGCAAGTTTCCGCTTGGAACTTCTTAAGGTCTTTAAACATCAACTGATTAGTCTTAGACAGTTCATTGTTTGCTTCTTTGAAATGGTTATTTGATGATTCTAAACTTTAATTTTTAGTTTTGAAATCCTCAATTTCACCTTTCAATTGATCAACTAAAGCCTTGTTTGATGATTCCAAAAATTTATTTTGGTTTTTGCTGTCATCAATTTCACATTTTAGTTTCTGAATTAAAGAAGCAAGCAAATCATGTTCTTGATCAAGATCATCAGTATCATCCTGGTCATCCTGAGTTCTATCATAACTTATATCCAATGAATCAATAGTGATATTGGTGTCACCTTGTTCCGTCAGATATATGTCATTACTAGATTCAGGTTGCTCAGGATGTTTATTTTCCATGGCAAACACATTATACTTGTCATTATTATTTTGTAGCTTATGCATTGGCTCATCATCAAAGATTGGTCCAGAATTGTCAACTGGATCTGGAGTAACCTCTTGAATATGTGCCATGTACATATAATGTGCTTCCAATTCCTGATCTTCAGACTCATCATCAGTATCATCTTTCCAATCAGCTTGTTCTGCATTCAGTTGAACCCTAACTTCCTCTTGTTTACACAATAACATCTTTTCCTTGTGATAAGCTGCATCCTTTACTCGTTTTGGTTTCTGACATTCCCTTGATACATGCCTATATTCCTTGCAGTTATAACACTGAATCCCAAACTTCTGCATAACCGAAGTACCTACATTTTCCCTAGCCCCAGCAACATTAACTGCCCTCTGATTATCATACCCAGTTCCTCTATTGATTCTTGGAGAATTATCTTGATTAGCTCTACTGGTGTTTGATGAAGTTCGAAGGTTATTGTTGGTAGGTTTATAGATTTTCTTGATCGAGAGAAATTAAAGCCATGAGTTTTTCAATCTCTTTTTCCTTTGACATTTCATCATCTTCAGTAACCGTAGCAGGTTCTGGATCATAAGTAGGAGCAGACGAGGTAACAATTGATTTTCCTCTGTTTTTGGTAGATTGTTGTGATCTGGTGGAGGAATATTGAGTGTTTTGAGTAGGATGGTTTTGAGGATGGTAAACTGGTTATTGTTGAGCAACAAGTGCAAGTGGATTAGCAGTATGTGCTAGTCTTTCAGCTCTTATCTCATTGACTTCATTTCTGGTGTTGCTCAAGTCATAAAGTTGTGATATAGACAGTCTTCAGCTCTTTGATTCTCTTAACAAGTGTCACAAACCTTTGCCATTCTGGTTGTAGTTGAAGTAAGAACTAGACATTCACTTGATGATTTGTAACATGACACTGATTTCTGACAAGCTCATTCATCATCTTGTAGAACCGTGAGTAATACGATTCAAGTGATTCACCATCCCGTGATGTGAATTTTCCAAACTCCTAATATAAATTGGTTTCAAGATCTTGAACATTGATTGATTCACCTTGTTTCAACTTCAATGGCTTGTTACATTTCACATGCATTCGACAAGCATCAACAATGGAGTAGATATCGTGTATCTATCCCCTTGATATGAGCTGAACGGCATCAGCTTTAGCATTCAGTTTGATCGTGCATGTCATGTGAAACATTCTTATAGTTTCACCATATACCTCTCTGTATTGTTTCAGAACTACCCTTCAGCAACTGGTACGTCTTCTCAGCCCATTGTACGTGTATGGTGGATTTTGGAGACAATAGTTGATGAGTTCACTGTTAGGTTTGGTGTCAATGTATCTCTTAATTCTGGATTTCCACTGAACGTAACGATCTTTGCTACCCGCTTCCATGATAGCATTATGAAGAGCATTCGATGATTGAGTTTGCAAATTGATATTTGAATTTGACATTTTGATGAAGTTATGAATAGATATCGGATCTTAAGTGTTATGAAGTGTTGATTGTATTGTGGTGAGAGAGAATGCAATTAACTCAATGGGATTTTACAACTCTATGATTAAAACCAAGAAGGAAAAAAGTTTACTTGTCGGGATTTTACAAAATCAATAGAAAAACCGTGAAATTAAAATTGGCATATTTCGCTTGAGGGATTGCATATTTTGCTTGGTTAAAAATTGCATGTTTCGCTTGAAAAATGAAAGTTGCATGTTTCGCTTAAACTTCTAAACATATTTCGCTTGGCAAGTAACTGTCATATTTCGCTTGTCCATAACATATTTCGCTTGGCAATTAACTTTCATATTTCGCTTGGCAATGAACATATTTCGCTTGACAGTTTAACATGTTTCGCTTCGACTGTTTAACATATTTCGCTTGTATTTAAACCTGCATGTTTCGCTTACAGTCACTTTCGGGTGAAGGACCACTTTCACAAACAAACAAGTTGTCCTTGTGTTATGAAGCAAAAAATGTGGATCTTTGTCTCTTGTTTAGAACCGGTTGGGACCACAAATGGATAAGAAAAACCATAAATAAGCCACGAAATAAGCTCCTAAATAAGCTTGAATAAGCTCAAAATAAGCAACCAAAATGAAGAAAACTAAGAAACTAGTTTGAAGAACAAAGTAAAAGAAAGACGTGACTCTTGTGACTCTTGTAAATCGAACCAAAAACTCCACTTCGAGAAGGAAAAGAAGACAAATAAGCCAAATGCAATAAGCTTAAAAGACGATCTATTAACTTATTTAAGATATGGAATGACTACTAAATAAGCTTTAGAACTAGTATAGCAAAGAGGACATAAGCTAAACAAACCAATAAGCCCACAAGAAAGTGAGACGTGAGCTTATTGACAAAATAAGCCACGTTTTAGCTTATTAAACCATAAGAATCGAACACTAAACACCCCTTGGCGAGTGATACCACATGTTATCCCTAAATATTATCATTTCACAACAATAAGCAAACCCTAATAAGCCCTATATAAGCCGGAACTAAGAAAGGAAAAAAGAGAGAAGAAAAGGAACTTGGAATCTTAGATTAAGAGAGAGAATTGGTGGATTACAAGTGTGAAAATGCAACCAACACCCTCTCCATGTGAGGAGAGGGTTTCTTTTATACCCCTAGCCATCTAGTTGGCATGTGGGCTTTTCTACTTGGGTCGGGCTTTGCTAAACTTAGGCTTTTAGCCCAAAACACGGATAATATTAGATTACAATCCAAGCCCGTTGAACCCGACTAGCCTATTACTTTACAAGACCCAATTTGACTTTATAAGACTGATAACATTCTTGTTTGACTTAATATAATTAAGGCTAACAATCTTCGTCCGAGTCTTGGCTTAGCAACCAAACCAACGTGTATTCGTATAAATAATTAGCTAAACCTTCCACTCCAAATTCACCCAAAGCCACCCAAATGTATTCCATTCGTTTCCGTCTCCATTATATGTTATATTACACCTACACCCCACAACCCTTTAAAAGACCTCTTGGATAGTAATGAATAATGCTTGCGCCCAGTGGTGGAGGTTTGATCCTTTACCAAACTTATGGTAATTTATATGCTATGACAGGTAATGAGTGTTGATTTTCCATTTCCCCATTATGTTATAATTTATTATACACCTGAGAGAAAGAGAGAATCCTAAAAACTTATGTGAGGTGCTAGTATGTACTTTCCGTAATTTTAATTACGAGGTCTAGAAGGTTGTGTTGTAAAATACTTTTAAAGAGTAGGTTAAATGACCCTCATATTGCTATTGTCTAGGTAGAAAAGCCCATTTGCTTGAGGACAAGCAAATCCCAAGTGTATGGGTATTTGATGAAGTGCCATTTTATACACTCTTTTAGGGTCATTTAACCACCTAAATCATTCACATATGCCTAGATTATGTGCTTAATCATTTGTTTTCAAGTTTTTAGCACTTGGATGGCATTTGGAGGGAATATACGTGACTTGGGCTCATTTGGAGAAGAAACGGATGAGTTACAAACCTACACCAAATCCTTGAAGAATTATTGCTTACAGAACGTGGAGACGGCGTCACAGGCATAAAGTGACATCGTCGCGATCCATCTAGTGACGGCGTCAGAGATTTAGTAATGGCGTCAGGACGTAGCCGACTTAATAAGGATCTAGAATCATCCACGTAGCGACGAAGTCAGGATTACAACACGACGCCTTCGCAACGATATCTCTATATATACTAAACCGATTTAGGGTTTCAAGTGTGTAACTTTGTATAACTTTTGGGAGATGAACCCTAGCTCTTGTAGCAGCTTCATATGTCATTTTTAGGGCCTTAAAACCCTATTGAACTACCTTGAATCCATGTTTTAATATAAGTAAGGTTATTTATCATTAATCATTCAATATGTCTATGTGTTGTGTGATTGATTTATCTCTTTGCTTTCTTTTATAACATGCAGCTAAACCCTCTTTGTATTTTGCTTATGATTGCATGAAGTCAGATTGTAAGATCCTTTTATTGTTACTTTTGATGAGATTTATGCGCATTAGGTTTCTAGAAAATCACTTTTGTCTGACAGCGTGTAGACAACGTCTAGAAACTCGAGTGCATAGAAAGGATACCATCAGGTAACAGTTTGCATACTACCTTGCCCCTTTATATAGTTGATCCTTATTAAGATATTTCACATGCATTTAATGTACTCTTAGGGGCCTTGTAATTGTCTTCATACTACATTACTTATGCGTTGCCTTAACGAAATATTAAATAGACGGCGGGTTCGTGTAATCCGTTCATGACCTAGGAAATACTTACACATATCATCACAAGTGTGACAAGGCAACAAGATTAGGAGAAGCAATCTGATAAGTAATGCATGATTAAGTAAATACATTTAGTTATCATAAAGTTATCACCAGTAGATTAGTTATTAGTTTAATTAGTAGTTAAACAAACCAACCTCTCAAACCATAGATTTACTTGCTTTCCTATAAATACAAAAATACAAAAATAATCTTCTTTCAACCCCTAGAATTCTATTAGACCGTGATCATGCCTTCCCAACCTATTCCCCTAGAGAACGATAACAACCCCCGAGTCTTGGTTATACTACTACTACAACGGTTAGGTACTCTGCCTAGGGAGTTGTAAAACTTCTTGTAGAAGTCCCTTACGACAACTGCATCATGCTACAAAACAACCAGTTCCATTTTCTTATAATAGGCGGTTCCATCCTGCAGATGGAACCGGCAGAACCGTGTTACATTGCAGTTTTAGGCCTATAGATACC
The DNA here is from genome assembly GCA_026074375.1 of Tanacetum coccineum. Taxonomy (NCBI): domain Eukaryota; kingdom Viridiplantae; phylum Streptophyta; class Magnoliopsida; order Asterales; family Asteraceae; genus Tanacetum; species Tanacetum coccineum. Next base: position 116,710 of record BQNB010001513.1, on the reverse strand, counting down.
AAGCCATTTCTCATGTTTTACTCACCCATTCTTATTCTAATCTCTCTAACATTCTGATCATTCTCTCCTTTATAGTTCTAGTTAGTTTTCATATATCATTTGTAGGTAATTATCTTCGTGGAAGAAATTGCCAAACAAGCATACGAGACGATCAAGTTTAAGGAACTTTGTTTTACATCTCCTTAACATAATCAAGACTACCTTACTGTATTCTGTTGGGAAATATACATTCCTGATTTAGTACCGTTAGTGATAATACTTAGTATCGATAGTTATAGTTAGTACTGACAGTACAAAGTGTTAAGTACTGCTTAGTCAGTTAGTACCGTTAGTAGAAAATAGTTAGTACCGTTTAAGAGATATGTATGAGATATTATAGGAAAAGATATGTATTAACTTTTATGCGTTTTGTAAGCCTGTTAGGGTTTATCCTTGGTCTATAAAAGGAATCCTTATGGAATAGTTAGAGATATCAGCTCAATATACATCTCATATAATCATATCTTATAGTTAGTAATCTGTAATCACTTTAACAGATTAATAGAAATCAAAGTTTAGTTTTTCATTGTTCTTCTTAGTACTATTGTATATATTCCGCATATACAATAAGTATTCATAGTCAGTGTTTCTATATAGTCAACCTGTATTTATACAAGTTGGTTATCACCCTTAGCAGGCTGCAAAGATCTGTTAAGTTTGAGACTTACAAGTGGTATCAGAGCCTGTGAGAAACTCTGAGTAAGAAGAACAAAAACCAGTTATAAATCTTTATCTTTTAAAACTAATCATGTCTGGTTCATAATATGAAATTCCACCACCACCACCACCATCATCATCATCACAAACACCAACACAATAAACTCCTCATACTGTATCAACCATCAAACTTCCTATTCTCAAAAAAGGAGAATACATATAACGGGCCATAAAAGGAACAGTATTTGGCCCATACAAAGCTACCAATCTGGGAAGTATACAAAATAGGAATGTCCCTATCAAATCACCACAAACACAAGTCAAATCAAGGTTCAGCCTCCAATGACTGCAAAAGATAGCCTAAGCCAGAGAAAGGAAAGAAAGCTAGGACCACTTTGCTTATGGCTTTACCAGAAGATCATCTTGCTAAATTTCATAAGATGACTGATGCAAAAGAGATGTGGGATGCCATCAAATCCAGATTTGGTGGAAATGACGAATCAAAGAAGATGCAAAAGAGTTTATTCTAAAGCAAGAGTTTGAAGGTTTGCACTGTATCATAAAACCCCTTCCAGAAGGACTGCATAAAGGTATACATTTCAAAGTCTTCTGAGTCCATTAGAGATTCAGGGGCAGTGTATCCACTGAGATGCAAATCTAAAACTCCTTAGATCTCTAACCTTCCAGCCTGGTACCAAGTTTACTTAATCATGAGACCAACCAGGATGGACATCAACTTGATGATTTGTATAATAATCTAAGAGTCTTTGAGAATGATGTAAAAGGCTCTACTGCATCATCCTCTAACACGCAAAATGTAGCATTTATCTCTGAGAACACCAGCAGTACTAATGATGTTAGTACCGCTTATAGTGTTTCTAATACTTCTGGTCAAAACTCACATTATTAACAAACTTCATCATACTCCTTACTTGAAAATCAATCCAGTTGCCTTTAATTAGATCATGAGGACTTGGAACAGCTTGATGAATTTGACTTAAAAGAAATGGACTTGAAATGGCAGGTGGCCATGATTTCGATGAGAATGAAAAAGTTCTACAAAAAGAATGGTAGAAAGCTACAATTTGATGTAAAGGAACCAGTTGGTTTTGATAAAACCAAAGTCGAGTGCTACAATTACCACAAGACAGACCATTTTGCTAGAGAGTGTAGAACCAAGGGAAATCAAGATAGTAGGAGTAGAAATGCTTGGAACTCTGGCAATAAGGATGAGAGAAGATCTGGTATGCAGGATGACTTAAGAGCATTGGTGACTATTGATGAAGAAGGTGTAGATTGGACCAGTCACTCAGAAGAAGAAGAAGATTATGCTTTGATGGCTTACAACAGCTCAGGCTCAGACACAAAGGTAACTTCCTGTTTAAATAAGTGTAAAGAGTCTTATGCTAAACTTAAAAACTATATGATGCACAGAGAGAACAACTTAGTGATGCAAGCATAGAAATAAAGGCATATACTCAAGGTCTAAAGAAAGTTAAAGCACAATTAGTTGCTCATCAACAAGGTCAACTTTGGTATGAAGAAAAGATAAGGTTTTTGAAAATAGACTTAGATGATAAAACAAATGTCCTAACATACCATAAGAAACTATTGGCAGAAGCTCAAAAAGAAAAAGAAGATTTAAAAGCTAAAGTAGAAAAATGGCACAACTCTTCTAAGAATCTTGGTAAACTGCTAAATACCCAAATGAGTGCTAATGATAAATTTGGGCTTGGGTATGGGGATCACAGATATGACGCATTTGAGTATGGAAAATGAAGTTTTACAAAGTGTTTTTATGAATAAGGAAAGTGAGTTAGAAAAACAACCTTTGTATGACAGGTTTGTTACAGCAGGAGGAATGCATGTTGTACCCCCACCCATGACAGGGAATTACATGCCATCTGGACCTGATGTAGAAATAGATTACTCTTAATTTACATATGGTCCAAAACAGTCTCAACCTAGTAAATCTGAAACCCAAACCAGTGACTTTGATACTTGTAAATCAAACTGTAGTGTTGAAACACATGAATCTTTGCCTGAACCATATTTAAACGAACCCAAAATAGTAAATCAACCTAAGGTTAGGTCTGATGCTCCTATCATTGAGGAGTATGAATCAGATAGTGAAGATGAACATGTGTCTCAACCTACAAAAGAACAGGAACAACCTAGTTTTGCTAGTACTAATAAGCAAGTAAAAACTCCTAGGGAAACTGTTAAGAAACAATTCACACATAGTAAAAATCCTACAGTTAACAAAAAAGGGTTGGGATATGGGTTTACTGCAAGAGCATGTTTTGTATGTGGAAGTCTTAGTCATCTAATTAGAGATTGTGATTTCCATGAAAAAAGGATAGCTAAACAAGCTGAGTTAACCAATAGCATGAGGAAGAAGTCTAGTCAAAGGGAGATTAGACCAATTTGGAACAATGTGCAAAGAGTGAATCATAAAAACCAATTTGTTCCAACAGCAGTACTAACTAGAACTGGCAAAATTTTAGTTAATACTGCTAGAGCTAGCGGTACTAACAATGTTAGTACTGTTAGGCATTAGTTTAACAGACAGGCAGTACCAACTAATGCTGCTATGAAAGTTAATACTGTTAAGCCTATTGTGAGTAGAGTTAGACCAGCAAATGTTTTTTATAAAACTCATTCACTATTATCCAGGCCTTTTATTAACACAATAACACTTAGAACAATTTTTTCATATCAAAAGGTTAATACTGTTAAGGAAAATGCAGTTAGTGCTGTTGGGGGAAAACAGAAAACTGTTGTTAAGCCCTCAGCAGGTTGTAATTAGAGACAAAAAGGACATTACTGGAAAAATATCTCCAAATACAATAGTGGATCAAGTCTTAGAAATAGTTTAACTTTCAAAGATCCACTAGGCAGACTCAAGCCTAAACATGCTTGGGTCCCTAAGAGAATCTAATCTCTTTTATTTGATGTGCAAGATTATCCACACAGAGCTTTAAAGCACAAAGGGATTATTGATAGTGGATGTTCCAGGTACATGACTAGAAACAAGGCTTACCTTGGTGAATATCAAGACTTTAATGGTGGCCCTATTGCTTTTGAATAAGTAAAAGGGTACTTTACTGGTAGAAGGTAAATAAAAACAGGAAAAGTATGAGAATTTTGAGAGTTGTGCTTTGTGAAAGAACTTCAGCAATTTAATCCTCTTCCCGTGTCACAAAATATGTGAACAAGAAGAAACAAAGTTCTTGTCACTGACTCTGAATGTCTGTTTTGATCATCCTGAATTTAAGTTACCTGATAAATCAAAGTAATTACTTAAAATCCCTAACAAAACAATATGTACGGTTTTAAATTAGAGAACATTGTTCCTTCAGAGGTTTAGCTTGTTAATTGCAAAGGCCATAAATTGATGAATCTTAAAATGGCCATAAGTGGTTGGGCATGTAACTTTAAAAAACTTAAACAAACTTTGTGAAGGGAAACCTTGTAAGAGGTTACCTTCAAAGCATTTTCAAAAAGACCACCGTGTGTTGTTGTCAGAAAGGAAAGCAACACAAGGCCTCCTGTAAGGCCAAATCAGTGAGCTCTATTAGTCACTCCTTACAGCTTCTTCATATGGATTTGTTTGGACCTACATCTGTAAGGAGCTTAAACCATAAGACTTATTGCCTGGTTATCACTAATGATTTTAGCAGGTTTAGTTGGGTGTTCTTCTTAAGAACTAAGGATGAAACTAGTGGAATCCTTAAGGACTTTATAAGACAAATAGAGAACCAATTAAATCAAAAGGTTAAAACTATTAGATGTGATAATGGTACAGAATTTAAGAACATGGATTTTATTGAATTATGTGGGTCAAAAGGGATCAAGAGGGAATACAGTAATGCCAGAACTCCACAACAAAATGGAGTTGCTGAAAGAAAGAACATGACCCTTATTGAGGCTGCTAGGACTATGCTAGCAGATTCATTTTTACCTAACACTTTTTGGGCTGAAGCAGTTAGTACTGCTTGTTATGTTCTTAATAGGGTATTAGTGACCAAGCCTCATAATAAGACACCTTATGAACTTGTAACTGGTAAAATACCAATCATAAGCTACATAAGACCTTTTGGGTGCCATGTGACCATCTTGAATACCATTGACCATCTGGGCAAGTTTGATGGGAAATCAGATGAAGGGTTTTTAGTTGGGTATTCTCTACAAAGCAAGGCTTTTAGGGTATACAATTTAGAAACCAAGAGAGTTTGAGAAAACCAACACTCACCTTTTTAGAAACTAAACCAAATGTTGCAGGAAAAGGACCAACTTGGCTGTTTGATCTTGATTATTTAACGGATTCAATGAATTATCAACATATGAGATCAGAGAATCAAGCTAACAAACATGCAGGTCCACAAGAAGCTAATCACAATGCAAGACAAAAAGATAAATTGATGCAGTATTCTAAAAAGAAGATGAATCTGCTCAGGACTACTTTGTACTGCCTATATGGTCTTCTTATTCTTCAACAGTCAAGAGATCAACAGAAAAGGATGCAGGTGAAGCAACTAACAAACATCCTGATTTACAGACAGATGAGAACCCAAATAAAAAGAGAGGATCAGTCTTTTTTGGAGGAACTTGAAAGATCTTAAGAGGTAAGAAAAGATGCTAATGATGCAGCTGAAACTCTCAAGAAGGAGTTAGCCCAAGAAACTTAGGATTTACCTTTTACAAGCAGGAGTTTGCTAAAACTAGCAACTAACAAGTTTAATTACTGCTAGCATACCAGTTAGTACTGCCAGTCCTTATGATGGACTATCCTTCTCTGATCTAACCAATCCTGACCAAGATGACTCAGAAATACCTACACTTGAGGACATTTATCAAAATCCTACTGATGGTATTTTTACAAATTCATCTTATGATGATGAGGGTGCAGTGACTGACTTTACAAATTTAGAACCTGTTGTGAATATCAGTCCTATTCTCACATCAAGGATTCACTCTATTCATCCTTCAACCTTAATTCTTGGAGATCCACAATTAGCAGTTCAAACAAGAAGTAAAGTGACTAAAAGTTTTGAAGCTCATGCTTTTTGTAGTTATATCAAAGCAAAGGGAGAAACTAAACATAAGGACTTCCAGCCATTGTTTATTTACTTTGTTTCTTGCATCAATATGAAACCCCAGAAGAGCTCTGAAGCACTTTAAAGATGAAAGTTGGCGTTGATGCTATGCCAAGAAGAAATGCTTGCAGTTCAGATTCAGAAAGTTTTGGATTTCTTTGTGGTGAGATTTGCCTTATGGGAAGAAGGCAATTGGAACAAAATGGGTTTATAGAAATAAAAAGGATAAGAGAGGAATTGTTGTAAGAAATAAAGCAAGGTTAGTTGCTCAGGGACATAGGCAAGAGGAAGGGATAGATTATGATGAGGTTTTTGCTCCTGTGGCCAGGATTGAAGCCATTAGGATCTTTTTAGCCTTTGTCTCTTACATGGGCTTCATAGTCTATCAAATGGATGTGAAAAGTGCCTTCCTTTATGGAAAAGTTGATGAGGAGGTCTATGTGTCTCAACCACCAGGTTTTCTAGATCCTAAATATCCTCAGAAGGTCTACAAAGTAGTAAAAGCTCTCTATGGGTTACAACGTTCTAGAATTGATCATCTAGAATTGGGGCTGTTAGGAACGTTTGGTTATTAATGAAGAAACACCTTGTTGAATATCATTGTTCTTATGTTAATTTCGCTATACATATTATATGTTCAATGTTATTGTTAATCCTAGATATAAGATCTAAATAATCCGAGCTTATAACAATTCTTTAGACTTTCATAATTGGTATCAGAGCCATGGGGCTCTTGATCTGGGATCTACAAGGTTTTTAAAGAAACCTTAAAACCTTAAATTTCAAGAAATCGTTATTTTCTGGGGGGTTTGAAGATAAATTGCTATAACAGTATTTATAGTCATCCTCTCTACCTATTATAGGTATGCAATATGATTATAAATCAATGTTATTATTTAAGGGTTTCTGTGCATCAAATTAGGTCTTCTTTTTCGGTAAACTGTCAAAATCGATGAAGGGTTTTATATTCTTTTTGGTTTTCTTTTGCCGCTACTATCATGGTGAGACTGATCGATTTTGATGTATGGCATGGTTTACATTATTTGAGGGGAATCACGTCACTGAAAAAGCAGCAGGTTGTTGTACTTTGCTTGGGATAAACAACAACTGGTCATGAACGATACAAGTTTAGTGACAGAAAAAGTGTCGCTAAATGCTAAAAAGTGTCGTCTTTATACTTAAAAAAAAGACGACTATGATTATTTAGTGTTCGTGCTTTATGACTTGCGATTGCTGTGAAGAATGATTCATACTGCTGTTCGATCAAGAAGTATGTTTCTGCTGCCATGGTCCGTGTATTAATACTGCTTGAATATATGAGTTAGTACTGCTATCATTTGGTTAATACAGCTCATAGTTTCAAGTTAATACTGTTGACGTTAATTAGGTTTATGCTGCTCTAATGGAAACTTACTACTGCCATTAGAGTTAGTGCTGCTCGAATATTTTTAATACTGCTCGGGCCATTTGGTTAATACTGCTACAATATTCATTAATACTGCTGCTCGAATAGTTTGTACTGCTAGAGTTAGCAGTTAATACTGTTAGTTGTATGTTAGTACTGCTGGCTATGAGTTTGTACTGCCAGCTTTGATAGATATCGGACAATACATGGATAGAGGATCTCGGACAACATACACAAAAGAAAGTTAATACTGCTAGGGTTAACAGTTACTATTGTTGGACTTAAACCAAGGTTTATGCAGCTCGTATGTTTAATACTGCCAATAGAAGATGTTTTCAACTGTTGGTTACTACTGATAACAGATTCAGATTTACTTAAACGTTTAAAAGGCTCGCACTTTATTGGTTTAAATGATTACGAAGATGGTTATTTATCACCTATTTTGAAGATGAAGTGGAATTATTTGGGTTTATGTTTTATCATATCTCAAATGGCTTACAACGTTTAGAGATAACTTGTTCGTGCTTAGAAACGATGTGACGAAGACTTGACAAATCTAGCAAAGGTGCGTGATCTAACTTATGGTGCTTAATGCTCACATTTGCTATCACTTTGGTTATGTGTCTCATAGAAGATGAGGATTTTGTCAAGAGGTTGCGATCCACTTATACTTTGGTCTTGGTATGAGTTTGACGTCACGTGGATAGTATAAGATATAAGAAACAAGTTTGGGTTATTCTACTTCAGCATCAAGTTCGTTATACTTAGTTTTCTTCATCAGTGATCATTTCATAGAGTCTAAAGAATTGAAGATTCACGAAATGGTTAACATATGGGTTTTAGGGGAAGCTTATTGTTAAAATGTTTAACCATTTATATGCTACATGAGGTGAAGGTTTTTACTACTGTAAGTCACTATTATTGTGCCTAGTTAAGTTTTTACTGCTCAAGTTTATTTATCTTAAGGTGCGTCATGATAGGGTAATTTAGTTGTTGGAAGGTGGATTGGAAGTAGTGATAGTGGTTTGTGGTGTGTCGAAAATCAAATGTGCTATACTTTAGTCTCCCTATGTGATTATGATCAGAAAAGGTGGAGAAGATTTCAAAGAAGATGTGGCTAACATAACGTCATTGGAAAGGGGATGGATGAATTGCATAGATCTCACTATTTCTTTTTCATTAGTCATATATTAGCTTTCAGGGGGAAAGTTTGTGCTATTTGGTTTTTGTCATACTCAATTAGATTGCTGCGTGGGAAGTTATATTTGAGTTGATAACGATCAAACATGATGAAAAAAAAGCATGTAAAGACTTAAAAGTACCAATAGAGGAAGGATTTCTCAAAAGATTAGATGAAGATTTTGAAGATTCTGAAGATAAAGACTTAAAGTTAGAATAAAGATTTATTGTATATCTTAATTTGTTCTTTCATTGTAAAACCTAATATCTCTACTCTATAAGTGATATAGGTCGTATAGTTTTCTGGGTTGTCAAGATGTAAACACAAAAATGTGTGTTGTGTGTGTGTGTGTTGTGATTCCGTTTTAGTACTTAGTGTGTCTAGGTGTCAAGTCCTTCGAAGTGGTACGCCTTGATTTTGTGTGTTTAAGCCTCAAGGTTCTGATTGATGCCTTTGGTTATGTTTTGATAACACGTTTAGGAATGAATGCTTGCTAGAATTAGTGCTGTTAGGAACGTTTTTGGTATTAATGATATTTGGTTATTAATGAAGAAACACCTTGTTGAATATCATTGTTCTTATGTTAATTCCGCTATACATATTCTATGTTCAATATTATTGTTAATCCTAGATATAAGATCTAAACAATCTGAGCTTATAACGATTCTTTAGACTTTCATAGTTTTTGAGTATCATTTTCAGGTGAAGTGAAAGAAGTGTAGTTTGGTGATTGATAGCAGACTTAGAAGTATCCCGAGTGGAATTTCGTTTGAAGTCTTGCTTGCTTGTTGTTTGATTTTAGTTTTGGATGTTTTGGAATAAGTTTGGATTATGGTCCCCTGTGATGGCATTGGGATAATTGTAAGAGATTATGGATTTTAGTTGCGATTTGGGACATCAATTGAGTTTGTTCAATGTTGATGGTCTTCATAGCACTTGTAGTTTATGCAATGTAGTTTTCTCTATTTTGTATCTTGTGTTATGATTGATCATTATGTTGCATTCTCGAGTTTCCGTTATTGTCGGGGTGTGACACCTACCTTACATTGTATGCATTTTTGGATCGGAGGGGTATGCCTACCTCACATTGGTTGCATTTTTGGATAAGAGGGGTACGCCTACCTCATATTGGTTGCATTATTGGATCGAAGGGGTACGCCTACCCATGTTGTATGATAATTTAATTGCCTTTGTGTTCATGTATGCCCTAATGGTTATTATTCGCAGCAAGAGTAAGTAATTGTGTTAAACCTATGAATCTCACAAACATTATGTTAACATTTTAAAGTATCATTTTCAGGTATCTTGCTCGGAGGGAAGCCGCATGGATATGTATTTCAGAGACTCTTCATTTTATACATTTGATAAAATGTCTTTTGAAAATACTGTGTTGTAAAGAATTTCTACTATTACATTTGATAAAAAAATTATCTAAACATTTCGTCATGTCTAAACACTTGTGTTATTTTGAAAAAGTTAGGATCTGATTGCAAACTCTAATGTTTTAAGGCATCGAATGTGAATCATCTTAAAACTTATTTTAAAACGTCTCATTTTAAGGTCGTTTTTCTGTGACTTGTACTTCTTGTTCCATGACGTCGCACCCTAACATTATCGTTCCGCTGCAATCCGATTATGGGGGTGTGACACAATCTACCAGTAAAAGATGCAAACAGTTTTTTTAAACAAAACTTAATTTGTAATTGGATAAAATTGAAGTTCCTTAAAAATTACTTTAACGTCACTCTGCCAGAAATGTACATCTATTTAAGTTCAAATGATTAAAAAAGTAGGAAACCCCCTCCCTCGACAGGGTCAAGAATTTGATTCTCACTCGCTGCAAGGCTGGAGGTCCTCTGAAAGCAGCCTCTCTACCTTTGGGTAGGGGTAAGAATATCTACATCTCACCTCCTCCATGCCTCGTAGAAGACGGGAATGGGTAAACGTTGATTTTTAAAGTGAAATACACTGCTGGTTCATTTGTGGGTAAGGCTTTAACGTGGTGTAACTCTTAGATTCGCACGCTAAGCTGGGAAGTTTTTGTTAGTATGTCATAGAATAACTTTAAGTTTATGATGATACAAGAGTTTTGTCCTAGTCATGAGATGCAAAAGTTGAAATCTGAGTATGTGGAACACCCCAGGTCGGGCTAAAGGCCATGCTGCGTTTACTGATAGGTTTCATGAGTTGGCGAGGTTAGTTCCTCACTTCGTAACTCCTAAGAGTAGGATGATTGAAAGGTATGTGTACGGCCTTACTCCATAAATCTGTGGGATGGTGGCAGCAACAGAGCCAAATTCTATACAGAAGGCTGTGCAGATTTCTGGTGCACTGATCGATGAAGCTATTAGAAATAGATCAATTAAGAAGGTTGAGAAAAGAGGAAATATGGAGGAACCTAGCAAGGATAAGAATGGTAAGGATGATAATAAGAGGACTAAGATGTAGGTTTCAGATATGAGATTGAGATAGCTAGTGGGCAGCTAGTAGAGATTGATAAGGTTATTAAGGGGTGTAAACTAGAAATCGAGGGTCATATCTTTGACATCGATTTGATACCTTTTGGGCATGAGAGTTTTGATGTGATTATAGGTATGGATTGGTTATCTAATTATACGGCTGAAATAATTTTCCATGAGAAGGTAGTGAGGATACCACTATCGGATGGCAGGGTGCTTAGAGTAGTAGGAGAAAGACCGGATGAGAAAGCGAGATTGTTGATGAGTACTAAGGCTAGTGATAAGAAACAAGAAGAGGTTGTTGTTGTTAGAAATTTTACTAAGGTATTCCTGGATGATCTATCTGGATTACCACCTATTCAGGAATTTGAGTTTCGGATTGAGTTAATCCATGGAGCAACGCCGGTAGCAAAGTCTCCCTATCGTTTGGCACCTTCTGAAATGGAGGAGTTGTCTGGACAACTCAAGGAACTCCAAGACAAAGGTTTCATTCCACATGTTACTTCGCCATTTGGGGACGCCGTATTGTTTTGTTAGAAAAAGGATGGTTCTTTTTATGGTATTGCATTGATTATAGAGAATTGAACAAGTTGACTGTTAAGAATCGTTATCCACTTCCTATAATTGATGATCTATTTGATCAACTGCAAGGGTCGCAGTTTTTCTCGAAGATAGATCTTAGGTCTGGATACCATCAGCTGAGAGTGCATGAGGATGACATTCCAAAGACTGCGTTTAGAACTCGTTGAGACATTTTCGATATCACTGTAATGCCCTTTGTTCTGACTAATGCACCAGCAATGTTTATGGATTTGATGAATAGAGTTTGTAGATCGTATCTTGATAAGTTTGTGATAGTGTTTATAGACGATATCTTAATCTACTCTAAGACTCAAGAGGAGCATGTAGAACATTTAAGGTTAGTCTTGAACCTGCTCAAAAAGGAGAAACTGTATGCTAAGTTTTCTAAGTGTGAATTCTGGCTAAGAGAAGTGCAGTTTCTTGGGCATGTAATAAATGGTAATGGAATTTATGTGGACCCTAGTAAGATTGAAGCTGTTAAGAATTAGAAAGCCCCTAGATCTCCGACCGAGGTTCGTTCGTTCTTAGGATTGGCTGGGTATTACCGTAGGTTCATTGAGAACTTCTCTAAGATAGCTAAGTCTCTTACTATCTTGACTCGGAAGAGTAAGACTTTAGATTGGGTTGAGGAACAGGAATTGGCATTTCAGATCTTGAAGGATAAGTTATGTAATGTACTTGTTCTAGCTCTCTCCAATGGACCGAAAGACTTTGTAGTATATTGTGATGCGTCCGGGATAGGACTAGTCTGTTTGTTAATGCAAAGAGGTAAAGTGATAGCCTATGCGTCTAGGCGGTTAAAAATTCATGAGAAGAATTATGCTACCTATGATTTATAGTTGGATGCGGTTGTGTTTGCACTTAAGATCTGGAGACATTATCTGTATGGGACAAAGAGTGTCATCTATACGGACCATAAGATTCTTCAACATATCTTTAGTTAGAAAGAGTTAAATATGCGACAACATCGCTGGATAGAGTTGTTTAGTGATTATGACTGTAAAATTCGCTACATACCTTGTAATGGCGCAATGTGGTGTTTGATGCCACTCAGTAAAAGGAATAGATTAAAAGCCTAAAGAGTAGTTAGAGACATGAAAAATGATACTTCGTTCGATTCTATCAAAAGATAGGATACTGGCAGCTCAGAAGAGCTGTGGATGATGCCTGTATTGCCTAAAGGTTTAGATGAGAAGATAGAACCAAGAAGTTGAATGGAACTTATGTATTTCTACCTGGATCGAAATATGGGATACCAATTAAAGGGTGAGGTGAGAACCCAGATAATAGATGAATCCTATAAGTCGGAGTACTCTGTACACCCAAGAGCTGATAAGATGTATTTTGATTTGAGAGATAGGTATTGGTGGCCTGGAATGAAAAAGGATATAGTTGAGTATGTTAGTAAGTGTTTAACTTGTTTAGAAGGTTAAGGCGAGCCTCACAGGCCATCCTGACTTGCACCAGCAACCTAAGGATTCCGTATGGGAATGGGAAAGGGATAGCTATGGGATTTTGTGACTAAGTTTTCCTAGGAAACTAGTAGCGGGCAAATGACACAATCAGTTTCAATATGAACCGATTACCTAAGTCTGCTGCATTTTCTACCTATGCGTAAGGATAATAAGATGGAAAAGGTTGCTATATTGTATTTGAATGAATTATAGTATGCTAGACTGGTGTGGCCGATCTCGCTTAAAATCAGATCATGAAAGTCCTTTCACAACGAAGGTTTTTGGCAGTCAATGCGAAAGGCATTAGGACTCTTTAAGATATGATAACGGCTGTATCAACCCTCAATTGATGTCAGCAGTGAGCGTACTATCAGACTTAGAAGAAATGCTTAGAGCGTACTCCTATCCTAGACTTTGGAGGAGATTATGGGATTTCATCTTCTGTTTGGTGAGTTTTAGTATAACAATAGTTAATCTTTCTATGTGAGATGTGCTCCGTTTCAGGCATTGTATGGTAGAAAATGTCGTTCGCCAATTATGTGGGCTGAGGTTGGAGAAGGTCAGTTGATAGGACCTGAGTTAGTGCAAGAGACTACTGAGAAGATCTTGCAGATTAAGGATAGACATAAGGCTGTGCTTGATCGTCAGAAAAGTTATGCTGATAAAAGGAGGAAGCCTCTAGAGTTTAGTGTAGGTGACTGTGTCTTGCTCAAAGTGTCGCCTTGGAAAGTTGATACGCTTTAGGAAGAAGGGAAAGTTAGCACCTAAGGTTGTGGACCGTTTTGAGATTATTAAGAAAGTAGGCCCTGTGGCTTATCAGTTAGATTTGCCTGAGGAGTTGAACGGTGTTCATGACACGTTCCACGTGTCGAACCGTAAGAAGTGTTTGGTTGATCCAACACTGCAAGTGCCTTTGGATGAGATTCGAATTGATGCTAAGTTGAATTTTGTGGAAGAGCCTATGAAAATTTTGGAAAGGGAGTTTAAGAAGTTGAAACGTAGTAGGATTGCCATCGTCAAGGTTCGGTGGAATTCGAAACGTGGCCCTAAATTCACGTAGGAACGTGAAGATCAGATGAAGTTGAAGTACCCGCATTTGTTTTTTAGTGAAGTTAGTAGTTGAATTTCGTGGACGAAATTCTTTAAGGGGTAGAACTAAACCTTTCTCCTTTTTTAATGTTCTGAAATATTTTTCATTTAATAGTCCCTTTGACTATTTGACTTTTTCATCTATTAGATTTTTCTCCGTTTTAGACGGTGGTGATTTTATGAGATATGTGATGAATTGTGGTTTATTGTGATTAATAATCTCTTTTGGAAGGTATTATTGTGATGTGTGTATTCAGGGTGGTTTGACCCGTGAATTTTGAGAAATACCGAAAAAACGAAGTCTGAACAAAACACGTCGTTAATGTCCACAGAGAGTTTTGAAAGGGTGTAAAAGTGAAATAATCGTGAAATATTCTAGGGTTAAGGAAAATTATTTTCAAGTGAATAAACAAAATGCTAATTAACTTATGGGGTAAATTTTACGGTTGAGTTTTAATAAGTAATTCAGTCATTTCGAACACGAAAATAAACGCTCAGAGACTACTTTTGATCCTGGCCGTTAAGACGTCAAAGAAGAGGAACAAAATGCTTAATTTGATCTAAGTTGTCTAGGAATGAACATATAGATGCTTATCACTAAAATCCTCATTTTCTCCATAATTCCATTTTTTCATTTTCAAAAAAATAAAACACACAACTTCTAAGTGTGTAGTGTTTGCTCTCCACCCCCCTAAACCCACCAAAACCACCATAAAAATTTAACTTTGATCGAGAATGTAGATATTCCCAGGTGATACGAGTGTTGATAAATTCATTAAACAACGTTTGGATTGTATCGGATTCTTGAAATATACACATTTTAAGATTTTCTTGTAAGTTTTTCAAATTTAAATTTTGTTTGTCCTTTTGGGTTTATTTTGATGCATAGATGTTATTTGTACAAGTTGATCGTTGTGAAAAATTAATTTTTGGAAGCGAAACGAAAGAAAAAAAAGAGGTGTTTGGTTCGTAAATAGTAAAAAGGAAAAAGAGGGTTTTGTAGTTTTGATGTTGTGGTCGTGATGGTTGAATAATATATGATGCTAGAATGCTTATTTTGATAATAGCTTGTATAGCTTATTCGGGATTATTTTAAGCTATTTCTTGGCTTATTTGGGCTTATTTGGGCTTATTTGGGCTTATATGCCACGAATGGATTCTCAAAATCACTAGGAAAGTGATTTTGATTATTTTTGTATTATGACATATGTTGTTGTACTATTTATAAGCTTATGGTATAACCAAATGCGATAAAGTACTAAATAGCTTATTTTCAAGCTTAATAATACGTATTTTGAGGAGTTTAAGTACTCCACTTCCCAATAATCTATTTTGAGCCGCGCTTAATGGGAGGGTTATATTGTGGTTCCGACTGTTTTCTACATATAAGTAAATACATTAAGATATGTAAATGGACCCTTGGTTATTGGACTATAAATAGTATTTTGGACTTATAAAAGTCCTAAGGAAAACCCTTTGTTAGGAACGATATGTAGTAGTTACGAGAATATTGACGACTTTTGAAAGTAAAAATTATTAACGAAGTAATATTGAAGATGATATTTTGGAAGAAAAATGATTGCTAAGGTAAAGAAATTTTGAGATTGTTAGAATTTTTGAACGAAAAGTGTCTTCGAATTTTTGAAAATTAGGTGAAAATAAAGTTTTGAACCTTGAAACTTGTCAAACGTACGAGTCAATGACGAAATTTCGTAAAAAGTTTATACTTAGAAAATTTCTTGAAAACATGATTTTTGATTTTAACTAATAAAATAATATTTAATTATTTTATTATTTAATAAATTCACTAAAAGACAAAAGTAAATTTTTCTTCGAAACTTCTCTAAAGTGATTATTGTGAGTAAACGGATCATTTTCCAACCGTATAATGATTAGTTTTTCGAAGTGACAAGGTGTATCAAATAGTACTTGTCGAGATATATTATAATTAAATATTTATTTATATTACTTATATATTTTCTCTAAATAGTATAAGTATAGTATATCAGGGAATGAGATTGATATATTGTGAGCTTAAGTCGTTAGCCACCACACCCTAAAAAACTGTTTTTGGGTAATAGTACAACAGCGTCTAAACTCTAGCATCAAACTTAAGATTGTTTTTGGCATTGAATGATTAAATTGGGAACATAACTGGACTAGATCGTGTTCGGGCGTCGTTCATTAGGCTTGTGTGATTGAGATTTTGGTGCTAAAGACTTGCTGAGGTGAGTTCTCGTAGCCCCACATTTTACTGGTTTTTTTTCTGTTGGAGAAATTGATAACTCAAATGTTTTTTGAAATGTTTTGAATTGATCTATGCGAAAATGTGGTTTTGTTTTTGGACCAGTTATGTGCTTATGACTGCTATGAGAATTATTATGTGATGCTTGATTGTTTGGAAATCGGATGGTACGCCTACCCATGTGTTTGTGAGATTATTGGCTCGATGGGTACGCCTACCTAGTATTTTTGTGATTATTAGACGGATGGTCCTCCTAGCCCAGGTTTTTTGTATGAGGTCCTGCCCTAATTTTAGTGCTTCAGCTTGGTAGGCGCCTTTAGGTGCGAAAGTGACAATGCTTAATGATTAGTGTGTGATGCAAAGTTGTTTTCATATATTCACTGTCATATAGCACTATTGTCCACTGTTGAAGTATTGGCACAGCTTTTGGGTTTAAGGTCAAACCTACAAGCTCACCAACATTATTCTTGACGTTTTCGAGTATCATTTCAGGTGAAGATAAAGAATAGTAGGTTTGTGTGATTGATAGCAGACTAAGAAGTAATCACCGTTGGAATTTCGTTGAAGTCTTGCTTGCTTGTTTTTGATTTTAGTTATTGAAAGTTTTGGAATAAGTTGGATTATGGTCCCTTGTTAGGCATTGGAATAAATTGTAAGGAGATTGTGGATTTTTAAGTTTGCGATTTAAGTGACTAATCACATTGAGTTTGTTCAAGGTTGATGGTCTTCATAGTACTTGGAGTTTATGCAATGTAGTCTTCTTTATTTTGTACCTTGTGTTATGATTGTTCATTATGTTGCATTTTAGAGTTTCCACCATTGTCGGGATGTGACAGAGGAGGTGCATGAGATCCAAGGGGCATTAGGAGAGCAGCGGGAGGTGATGGATGTGATGGCCAGAGACCTCTCTAGATTCACCGTGTGGGCAGCCGGAGGCATATCACAGCTATTAGACTCTGCTGGAGCTACTTACGTACGATATTCGGAGACCCATGTACCATATCAGAGATGTAGGGTTAGACAGAGGACCGACGGTGCCAGCACCTTCACAGCCCAGCAAGATGAGCAGCAACCAGACCCATGATCTCTCTACTCCTTATCTTTTTGTTTCTATCTTTTGTGCATTTATTATTCATGTCATGACGTATCTAACTTTAAACAGGTTCCCATTTTTTTGTATATATGTTATGATGTGACGTTTTGACTTGTTTATGCATGATAGAAGAAGCCTGGCAGTAAGTTTAGCACCATAGATCGTTGGTAGATTATGGAACCTAGCACCCTATCCAAATCACGAGCGGAATTGAGAGAGAAAATGTTTACAAGTGTGAAGAAAAGCTGGAAGAATTTTGCCCTTTGCTAGCTTTGACTCTTGTTCTAGTTTCTTTTCCTTGTTTATCTTTGAGGTCATTTGCTCATTCAGTGTTAGTTTTAATTCCCAATCATTCCTTGTTACATTCAAACACCAATCATCAATCGTCTCTCGATTTTCCATCTCAGCCTCGTTGGGACATAACGACCCGGGAACGCTCTATACTGCTTCCGGTTTCTTGATTTTGTGGGTCCTGATCCTTGTTTTATATTTATAGATGTCTGTGTTTATTTATATATAATAAGGTGTAAGTTCGCGCGAATCAGTCCCCAATGTTCTATGAGTACCCAAAAAACAAATAAAAAGAAAATAAATAAAGCGAGAGAAACTAATACTCCCTTGGTTTTGCTCAATAATGAAGAAGAAACAAGATAAATCGACTAAATCGTAATCCAAGAATCGTCCAAGCGAAAATCCTAAGAACTTAAGGGCTTTCCTTATCAAATATAACCTGCAAATCAAAGACAAAAGCAACTATACCAAGCGTAAAATTCTACGAGAAATGATATACAACCCTTTTAATTATGAATTAAACTCCTAAGAAAGCAATAAAGATAGAATGTATGTACTAATGTAATCGTGGCTTTCTGCAAGAGTTAGGATAATTACAAATTATGGAAATTAAACAAAAATAAATTTTTAAAAATTCGAAAAATGTAAAGTTTTCTAACTGCAGGCTAGTGACGCCGTCAAGAAAAATCCTGACGCCCTCTACAGAACTTGTAAAACTTTATGTTTTGTTTTCTTGGAAAACATTATGCACGAATATATATCCCATTAGTTATTTCTTGTAAAAAACATCTGCATAGGCTACAAAAATGATTAGTACTAACATATGACTCAAAACAAACGAAAACATAAAATGCGAATTAATCTAAAATAATTTATTCTTTATGTTTGAAGTGATTCTTAAAAACCAGATATTTCTCCACTACACTTACTTTATGCAAAATACCTTTGATTGCAATTAATACGAGGTTAAAAACAAAACAAATCATGATGACATAACAATCAAACATATAAGAAACAAATAATAAAGAAATAAAAACACATGACACTCGTAAGCTGCATAAAAATAAAAGATTGGGTTGTCTCCCAATAAGCGCTTTTGTTTATTAACGAGTCTTCTAGCTAGACTCGGAGTCATATTCCTTACGTGAATCTGTCGTTAATTCTCACATGTCTACGGGTGAGCCATTCTTTCATATCCTCATTTGGGACCTAGACTTAAGAAATTAGACTTAAGAAATTCTTGTACATCAACTTATTCTTTTCATGGGAATACTTAAGTTTGCTTATTAAATCTCGTTGGCTAAGCACTAACATAGGCGGAACCTTACTCATAAAAAGATTTTATGTCTAGGTATCAATAAAGAATAAAAAAACACATGACACTCCTAAAATTGCAATGAAATAAAAATATTGGGTTAGCCTTCCAATAAGACGCTTTTCTCTAAAGAACGTCGAACCTAGCTAGACCTCGAAGTCACATCCCAGAGAATCAATGAAATTGATCCAAGTCGATGATTCTCTGGATCTCCTTCTCGGATAATTTTCTTATTTGTGGTGAATTAAATGAAGAGGTTTTATTAAATTTCTAATTTCTCCTTCCATCGGATCAAATCAATTTCAATCTTAATTTGGCAGGACCCCATCTCTTCTTTGGTCGCTTATTCCAATCTATTATTTTTACGAATCAATTCCTCTGACTCCTACATATTCCCTTTATAGATTATATAGGTATCAGCTCCTAAGAATTCTACCTCTTTTCTAAACACTAAGACATCGCTTAAAAGGGTTGAGTTTGTATTTCTACCAATTGTCCCATTCACTTGCAAATTTAATCCATGAAGTCTTTTTTGGCATAGTATGGGGGTCGGGCACCAATACCATCCATACTAGGTCGTGGTTCATAAGATTCTCGTTTTCCTATGGTGGTACAATAAGGTACATCTTCATCACCTAGGTTGATTTTTTTAACTCCAAATATTGACATGGTACTTCCTTCTCCTATCTCTATCTTGGCTTTCTTATAATCTATTACGGCGCTAGCGCTTGCTAAAAATCCTCTTCCTACGAGTAAAGGGGTCGTAGGGTCTTTTCCATGATCGAAGGTGACATAGAATCCTCAAAGAGTTTTAACTTCCTATGGAACTATCTAGCGGAAGACTTTACTATACCTACGGGATACGACTTAGTTCCATCCGCTAGTCCAAAAACATGATCGATCTCTTTTAATAATCTAATTTTAAGCTTTTTGAAGAGATATAATGGGATTAAATTCATACAAGGCCCTAAATCGGCTAAGGCATCAAAAGGATTGGAGTCTCCTAGTCTACATGGCAAGGTGAATAATCTAGGATCCTTCATTTTCTTAGGCATTTCGCCTTAATGAACGCGGACCCATTTTTACCTAACTATAACTCTTTTACATATTTGCCTAAAATTGCATTGTATATTGGAGCATGAGCTAGAACTTCAAGAACCGGATAAGTGTAAATGCAAATTCCTAAATTTTCGACTTCTAAATTTTATTCTGTTCTTGTATGGGGTTTGGGTTCCAATTTTCGTTGACCGTTAGTGGTTTTTATCTTATAGTTGGTCCTTTTTTGAAAATCATTTTGGTTGGTTTTGGGAAATATCATTTTAAGAGCATATGACCGAATTGAGGAGTGGGTAAGGGGAGGCTTTTAAGGATCTTTCATTGTAAAGAATAGGAGCAGAGCGAGAACCTGTGAAGAGGTAGGGTTTACATTTATTTCGGTTCTTTAAACGAATCACTTAAGATGATCGCGGTCATACGGTGGTCCATTGATGGCCTTAAGAAGTTAATTTTATTAGTCATACTTACTTGTGTTGTTTGAAATTTCTTCAAACTTAACACTCTAGCTCTGGAGATCCATAAAAAGGGGAGACACCAATCCTTCGAGATTATTAAATTATTAAAACTTTGGAATTGATGTAGTGTTGAAGGGCGTTCATGAACGAACCGTTGGTTTAAAACGATTAGTGGGTTTAAAAAATTATTTTGAGAATTTTGAGGTATGCCTCCACCTAAGGTTTTGGTGACTTTTCCATGACGAATTATAGGTGTCACCAAGATTATTTTGCTCGGGTTTGAAAGTGAACCACTTATCTCCTGCTTTGTCGGTACGCAAGGATGCATAATCAACAAAAGCTTGCTCGGGATTTTCCATGTAGTAATTAGTGTCGTGGGGACTACTACAAATCTCACATGTAGAAGCGATTTTGTTTACTTAAACGAATGGTTTATGAGCAAGATAAGCTTCCATCAAGCATTGGACTTGATTTTCTAGCTCAATGAGATGATGGTCGGATGTATTTGGGACATCAGGAGGCAAAGAAATTGCCTTGACCAGTTTAGCGAAGTCTCTTGGGTCATTCCAACTTTCATTGTCATAGAGGGCGCCTTCCCATCACAACATCTGACATATCACTTACAACAAATTCCCCTATGTCCCCTAATACTACAAAATCTGTAACATATGTAAAACTTCCAACGAACACATAAACATCCCTAACAATAGCTACCAAGTTCCTTCCCGTGCTTTCAAGTCCTTCTACTATTATAATGTTATAGGCTTTACGCGTAATAATATTCATTGGCAAAAAGGGATCAAAATAAGCAACAAATTTCCTAAAACCAATCATACATGGGAATGCTAAGTCATCTCCATCAATGCTATTAATTATCCTATTACAGTAAAAAAAATCCCGCATTCCCTTACTCATCTAACTCATTTCACTTCACCATCACCTAATTCATCATCTGAATCCAAGAAAGGAGAAACAAGGGGTGTATCCATCTATTCATTATCGGACTCAAGGTCATCCATTTTAAATACATCAGGTGAGTTCATAAAATCATTGAGTAGTTTCCCAAAGGGGGCGGTTGGTGGTATTGTGATCCATGTATGGCCAATATTTTCAAGGCGAGAATCAATCATGGCTAAGATTTCTCGGAGCTCATTGAGCTCTTGGGTAATCTTAGCGCCAAGTCCGTTTGGTGGGACGAGTACAAATGGATTCACGTTCTCCATAATGAAGAATGTAATAATTAAATGGATATTACAAAACAAATAACACAAAGAAAAGAGAGACTACGAGAAAGCTATTTGACAATAAAATAAAATCTCACTCGATAGGAATCTAGTGAGTAGGCCTACGCTAGATAGAATCCAAAACCTAGACTATTCCCTAAGCGACGATGCCAAAAACTTGATGTGTGATGAGTCGATAACCGAAGTTTTACAACCCTCCTAGGCAGTGTACCTAATCATTGTAGTGTAGTATAGGCATGACTCGGGGGGTTATTTATCGTTATCTAGGAGAATAGTTTGGATAGGCTCGAATCGTATGGTTACTTAAGGTCTAGGGGGTGAAAGAAGATTATTTTTGGGTTTTTATTTTATGAAAGCAAGTAAAATCTCAGGTATTGATGGGGGTTTGTTTTAAACTAATTAAACTACTCCTAATTCTATTCTAATTGTAGAAAAAAGGTTGAGGAAAAACTCTTATGGTTGAACAAATGTGTGTACCTAATCATGCACTACTCCCTACTTGTCATCTCTTGTTTTTTTACCCGTCACCCTCGTAATGGAATATGTAAGTATTTAATTACTTGAACACTTAAATCAGAATCAACCCAAATGGCAAGGTAGTATGAAGACTATTGTGTGGGCATCATTTAACCTAGTCGCGTTTCCCTAGACGTCTATGCTAATGTAATATTTTATATCTAATTTTCTAAAGCCTAACGCGCATATCGTTAACAAGAAGCAATAAATCAAGATAAACAACTAAGTTTTATGCAATCATAAGCAAACATAAATTATATTTAGCCAAACATGTTTATTGAAAGCGAAGAACAATTAATCAAACAATACATAGACATATTGAAAGATTAAAGGGATAACGAAACTTAACTTCAATAAAACATTGAGTAATGATAAATACAATTGGGTTAGAAACCCTAAAAATTGCCTAAGAACAGCTGCTATGAAGTATAAAATTGTTCCCAAAGTTTTCCTCTTTAAAACACAAAAACTAGGGTTTATATATATAGGAAAATAATCACGACGACGTTGTTTGTTAATTGCGACGCCGTCAACCCACAGAATCTTCTATGGGCTTCTTTAAGTCGGCTACCCAGACGTCATCGCCAAAGTTTCTGACATCGTTTCTTGGTAATTTGACGCCGTCACATAGATTTGTGATGCCGTCTCCACCGTCTGTATGCCAATTCTTGAGTGTCTTCGAGTAAAGTTGCAATCTTGTCCTGTTTCTTCTCAAATTGAGTCCAAAGTACGTATATTTCCTCCAAGTACTTCCTAAATGCTAAAATCACAAAAAGAAACAATTAAGCACGATAACTGAGGATATTTGCATCAATTCGGGGGTTAAATGACCTCGAAAAAGTGTATAAAATGACACCTCATCAGTGTGTGTCGTCGTCGGTCAAACCCAAATAATAAGCAATGTTCTTAATTAAAGTTTCAACCCTACCTCGGTTTAGAATCGGGTGCAAAGCAACGGCAAAAATTATCATGGGAGGCATTTCTTTGAAATATTTAATCAACTTTGCTTTCATTTGCTCCACTATATTTGTAAAACTCGTTTCATACTCGTTTAATTTTCCCGTCATTAAATAAAGTTGACTTAAAACTAAACAACTTGTAGCGTACTAAACTCCCGACAACAAAGTAGTATCATTTTTTAAAATGCCAAGCATTTCTAAAACAAGTTCAATAGTTTCCTAATTCTCATTGGGATAAGGCCCAACCAAAAAATTTCATGCAAGTCGGTCATGAAACATTTGTAAAGTAATTCTTTGACGCAATGCACATTCAAACATGTTGCAAGTGGAATTCCATCGGGTAGCTACGTCCCAATTCGGACGTAAGCAAATGGTTTTCGCCTCTTCACAAAACTTCATATATGATTTATATCGTCTATTATTAGCACTAAAAATATCCCTCAACATATTTTTAAACCCACTTTTTATTGGCTCGATAACATTTAACCCGTCTTGCACAACCAAATTAATGATATGTGCTACACATAAAGTATAAAAAAAGACACCGCCACAAACCATTTTGTATTTTAGGATTAATTTTCAACCGCATTGGTGTTGTTCGATGCATTATCGAAAAATGTAGAAAAAACCGTTTCTTGTAAATTAAACGTTTCGATTTACCCAATGTGTGGTAACACAAAAATACGAATCCGGTGAACCATGTGGAGCGGTCCAAACATCACACGTTAAATTTACACCAGTTTCTAAGTTTTGAAATCCTAAAATCAATTCGTTTTTGGCTTGTTCCCACAATTTTATACAATCACGTCTAAGGGTAGCTCGAATTACGTGGCAATATCAAGGTTGAAGCGTATCTTTGATAAGCACGTCATTCGATGATTGTCGAGGTGATCGATCGACAAGGTTTCTTTGTTGGTTTGTGCTCATGTTATACGGATATTTATACAGTTTGGAATACGTGAGCCTACGGGGGTCACACACGTTATACACATAGATATCACTCTATTGGTATATATATAATAATATAAGCGTATATTTATTATATATGTATTAATACTCGATTGATGTTTATAATAATATAAGTGTATATTTATTATGTATATTTATATTCCAACGATAGAATACTAACGGTCGTTAATTAGTTCGTTTACAAATAATTAACAATAAGGCTTTTAATGAATGGGTAATTGAAAGTAATTATCCATAAATATTAAAAAGTCAAAAAGTCAACACCAAGGGTATATTTGGACTATATGGTTGCCGGTTAAGGAGATGGAAAGATGAGGGACCAAAAGTGTCAAGATTAGGTAGCTTTTTCCCAAAGCTATGTAGCCCTAATCCTAACACTATAAATAGAGGATCCCTAGACCTTATTATTTATCCCATTCCCTTCTTCTCTTCTCCTTGTAATCGAACAAAACAAATAACCTTTAGGGTTTTTGGTTTTTTCGACTACTTGACGTATTCTTGAGCGTTGGTTCGTGGAACTAGCATTCGGGTGGTATTGTTCGACGTGTAGTGTATGAACCGCGTGGAGGTTACTTACTTTAGTAACTTGAAAGGTTTTCGGTTTAGCATGTATTACACACATGCGTGTACTCGAAGAAGTCTCCGGTTCTTCACATAGCTTGGTTGCTATTCGGTATGTTTTCTGTTTATTGTTTATGTTAATTATAAGTGCTATATGAATTAGATCCATTGCGTAGCTCCTATAATATTAATGTAATGTTAGGTTATTTTAGATAACGATTTCCAATAGTGGCATCACGAGCCAGTCAATATAGCTTTATAATTACATAAAAAACAGAAAAAAGATGTAAAAACGCATATTTGATGTATATTTTTTGCCTTTTATGTGAAAACTATTTTAGAACTTTATCTAGTGAAATATATTCCTCCTAAAGATCACATAAAATATGGAAATTAAATATGCTGCATATTTTGTGAATATTATTTTCTTTTTTATGTGAAATCTTTTTTTAGAAAATTATTTTGTCCTAAAATATCACATAAATATGGAAAATTAATATTTACTTGCTTTTTTTTATGTGAAATCTTATTTAGGGAATTATTTAGTGAAATATATTGTCCTAAATATCGCCTAAAATAAGGAAACTAAATATGTGAAAGTTTTTACATTATTTAATATATATATATATATAGATATATATATACATATATATACATATATACATACATATATACATACATATATACATACATATATATATATATATATATATATATATATATATATATATATTGGGTATGCTTATTTAGTTATGTAAAAAATTATCAACCATGGGTTTACATGCATGTAAACCATGTATTAAGCTTAATATATATGTTATATGCATGTGTGTTTATATAGATATGCATAAATCCATTAACTTGAATTACCTGGTTTAATTGCAAAAGATGAGAAGACTTTTGTTGAATTATTGTTTAAATTACGTAAATGATTTTGTTTAGTGTGATTAATTTGGTAAATATGTTTTGCATGTTTTATATATATTGTAGCGTTTTATGCAAAAAATGATTTTTAAAATTAATATGGACTAATTTGTTATTTTTTGCAACGTTCTATAACGCATGGGTTTAGTGGTTTCCGCAAGGGAACCCGCGACGGAACAACGCAAGAATAAACAAATTTACATAAACGTTTTAACAATATTTAAAGTATGTCGTAATCATTACTAGGGTTTGATTATTTCCCGTGGGGAATTAACCTTATCCGTAGTAAGATCACTTATACATGGAAATATTGTAAATATGGTAACCCTAATTTTATAAATGGCATGTGGTTTATAAAATTACTAGCCTCAAGGCCCGCCCAATGGGCGGCTAGCTTCAAAATTTATTCAACAAAAAATCATAAAACATACTTTGTATATCACTAATCACTAAACATAATATAATTTGATCAATTCAAATAAGTTTGTATGATAATAAATAGAAAGGAAAAAAATGTATAAATAAACAATGAAAATCAAAATCCCTAAAGAAGTTCTATGCAGACAAAGTTCATTGTAGAGTTGGTGTAGTTACCATATTTGTCACAACAAAAACACCTTGAGTCCTTTTTTGCTCTTTACTCTTGAAACGGAGACATAAAGTAGAAGGATATAAGTTTCAAGTTATCATCTTTTCAAAACAAACAGAAATTGGGAACTCAGTTTACCACGTGCGCAAACATTTTGTGTTACTTATACCACAACAATATAAGTAGAAGGATATAAGTTTCAAGTTATAATCTTTTCAAAAACTTAAAAAAAGCCATATTCTTGCAAACGTGTTATTCAGAGTCGATAACTTTGCGTCATTCTTTCAAAAACTATACTCCATTCAAAAGAAGTAACGCCACATTAATCACTTCTGTGAGTTGAACTTGCTCTAATATTTATATATAAAAACTTATTATTCCCGCAATGCACAAACCCATATTGACCACTTATTATTCCCACAATGCACAAACCCATATTGTTATTAATTATAAGGCATATGAAAACATTGTCTGGACTGTCATTATTGTAATCATATTGTTTCTATTATGGTATGACCATAATTAACTAAGAGCATACAATTTAAACAAATGGGCAAAGAAGGTGTTGCATGTCATGCTTATAAACCGGGCCGTTCCAACCCATATTAAAATGACACACTTCAACACGAACTGATTCATACCTTTGACAACAAAAATGATTTTCAAATGCACAATTTGGGTGGGTCAATTCAAGCTTCACGCTAATAAGGCAAGATTTAAAAGAGCTACTTTGAACAAGGGTCAAGGGGCACATCATAAGAAGGTTCCTAATTCGCCTTGTCCTAATAGTGGGGATTCTGGGAGTTCTAATTCATATGTTAATGCGGTAAAAAATCATAAGTCGGTTGATCATGACTCCCCTGCCATTGTTCTTGACGAAGATTGTGCGCTCTCCAAAGACTTATCTTCATCCTTAATGGGTAGGATTAAAGAATTTGCGTCCCTTACCAATCTCAAGAACGCTCTTATGAACGAAGGTTTCGTGGACTTGAATGTAAGTTACTTAGGGGAATTGTGGGTTCTCTTAGAATTTTCCTCTGTGAAATCGAAAGAGGCATTCCGCGATAATGTGGGAGTTAGCTCTTGGTTCTCGGAAATTCGCCAAGCTTCTTTCGATATCAATCCTGATGGTCGCATTGTGTGGGTAGAAATTGAAGGTGTTCCATTGAAACTATGGACTTTGAACACTTTCAAAAGAATTGTCACCAGGTGGGGGAACTTAATCGACACTAATGACTCTGATGGGAATTGTTTCCACTCGAAACGATTATGTTTGTTCACTAAGTCAATCTCAAATATTTATGTTCAACTTTAAGATCATTTTCCGTAGAAAAGTGTATTGGATTCGTGTTAAGGAGGTCCCGCTGGTTGGACACCCTGACCTGGTGCGAGGCTCGGGATGAGGGAGGTATTATCTGATGACGAAATTCATTAGAAGAAGGAATGAAGAACCCTTGAAATCTGAGAATCGCTATAGCAACTCGTTCGAAAAGTTCCAGATCCGATTTTTGAAAAGAATGGTGGTTCAAAAAAAGGACTATCTGTGGATCTTTTGGGCATATACACCTTTGCTTAACAAAAAGGGACAAAGGATCAAAAACTAGGAAGAGTGGTACAAATTCTAGTCCCAAATCTCACCGGGTTTTACACCTAATAAACGACAATGATGTTACAGGGGATAAGAAGTTCTGTAATGAACTTTGAAGAGAGAAAGCTCAACGCAAGACGATGGATGATTCTAACAATTCCAACCTCAAGAAAAAATGTAGATGAATCGCAAGTTTCGGTCGTTTTAAGAATTAGTGGCACGAGTTCAGGGGCTCATTTAGTGTCTTATGGAGGAAGTGGTGAAAGTTGGCCACGACAAACAATGGGCTATAACATGGATGGGTATGATTAACAATATGTTCGATATCAATGAATTCAAAGGGAGCGTGATTGTAGATCGATGAATTTTTTGTCCCTTAATATACAAAGGGGGGCACGTCAGAAGCCAAAAAAGATTTGGGCAAAGGAGTTATGTTTGAAGAATAAATGTGGAATTTTTAGCGATTCAGAAACAAATGTGGAGGAGTTGATCTTTTAGTGGTCGTCGGTGTTGGTAATTCGACTTTTGAGCATCTTCATAGTAATTCGGTAGGCAATTCAGGTGGAATCTTGTGTGTTTGGATCCCAACATTTTTTGTAAAAAAAGCTTCACTATTTCGGATTTTTTTATCATTATTAGGGGTGTTTGGTTATTGAACGGTATTGACCTCATGATTATGGTCTGGATGGAGGTTCTATGCTCCTCATGATCCGCGTGATAAACGTATGATTTGGGACTACTTGGCGCATGTTATTAATCAGTGGCAAGGAGAGGTTGTGATTATGGGGGACTTCAATGAGGTTCGCGTCAAATCAGACAGGTTTGGTACTAATTTTAATGTTCTTGGGGCCGCCCCGCACTCTTTTTTAATTCTTTTATTAATACCACGGGTCTTGAAGAAGTTCATCTTGGAGGCAGGGCTTTCACTTGGGTGTCATAAGTCTGCGACCAAAATGAGCATGTTGGATGTTTTTGTGTAATTCTTAAACAATTTGCTAAAATTTTTCCCTCACATAGCGGAATCACTTTTGGACAGATTCTTTTCCGATCACAGACCGATTCTGCTTCGAGAGTCGGCTATGATTATGGTCCGGGTCCCTCAGATTTCTTTCACCATTAGATTCATCGCGAGGGCTTTTTAATGATTTCGTACTTCAACTTGGAATTCTGCCCATTCTGTTTGTTGACTCTAATGGAATGCGAAACTAGGCGGGTAAATTGAAATTCCTTAAAGCTCACATCAAGATTTGGACTTAAAGATAACAAAAAGTCGAACAGTTTTACATCTTGCCAAATCTTAAGAAGGAGTTGAACCAGTTTGATGCGGTTATTGGACAAAGGTCAGGTACTGAGGTAGAGCGGAAAAAAATGGAGTGTTGTCTGCTCTACGTAACATTGATCAATTCATTCATGGATTGGCTCAAAAGGCCAAGATCAAATGGTCAATCGAAGGCGATGAAAACTCAAATTTTTTCCACGGAATTTTGAATAAAAAACGTAATCAAATGAACATCAGGGGTATTACGATTGATGGCGTTTGGAAGGAGCAGCCTAATGATGTCAAACAAGAATTTCTTTCTCATTTTCAGGATAGATTCGCTAAACCTTCGGAGAGGCGTGCTAATATTGATATGAGATTTCCGAAAACTATTTCTGAAGATCAAAGTCAGGACCTCGAGCGAGAAGTTTCTAAACAGGAGATTAAAACGGCTGTTTGGGGCTGTGGCACAGGACGAAATCCCCGGCCCTACGGGTTTTCTTTTGGCTTTTATCGGCATTTTTGGCCTGTTATTGAGCACGATGTTTATATGGCTGTAAATCATTTCTTCATTCATGGAGAAATTCCTCCTGGTTGTAACTCATCATTTATAGCTTTGATCCCAAAAGTCCCGGACGCTAACTTGGTCAAGGACTTTAGACCTATTAGCCTCATTGGAAGTATCTACAAGATCATTGCCAAGATTTTTGTCTAAACAGGACTTGTTTTATGTTTAGGGGGTCATGTTAAATGAAGTGCAATCTGCGTTTATCGCCGAAAGACAAATGTTAGACGGTCCGTTTATTCTTAATGAGATTCTCCAGTGGTGTACCAAAAAGAAGAAGAAAACTCTAATTTTTAAGGTCGATTTTGAAAAGGCCTTCGATTCGATTAGATGGGATTTTTTAGATGATGTTCTTAAAGGAGTCGGTTTCAGGTGTAAATGACGTAACTGGATTCAAAGTTGCCTAACTTCTTCTAAGGGTTTATCTTGTCAATGGATGTCCTACGAAATGAGTTCCAATTCTATTATAGGGTTGAACCAAGCGAATCCCTTTATCCATCTTCCTCTTTACCTTGTGTGGAGAAACCTTCATTTATCTTTTCAAAGATCATAAACGCGGGGATGTTTTAATGGTATTGTGTTAGTTCATTCTTTATGTCTTTCGCAATATGTTCTATGGGTTGATGCTATTTTCTTAGGGGAGTGCCAGTGACGGTAATATCTCCACTTTGATTCACGTTTGAAATGCTTTTTTCATGCTTGGGCTTAAGATTAACTGATCAAAAAGTAAGATAAGGGGATTATGTGGAAGTGCTCAGGGTCATCCAAGCGGCATGCAAAGTTAGGATGTCTCTCTTAAGTGTCCTTTCTACTATCTTGGGAAAGAGTGGGGGTTCTATGACAATGTGTTCAAGCATGGCAAGAAAGATGTTGAAACGTAGAAGTCTCGGCTTTCCAAATGGAAATCCAAAACTTTATCTATTGGTGGTCGTTTAACTTTGTTGAAATCGGTTTTAGGATCTATTCAGTCTTTCACATGTCTATTTTCAAAGTTCCTTCAAAGGTGCTTCATATCTTGGAGTCTATTAGAAGTCATTTCTTTAATGGCCATGATCCGGGTAGTAAAAAGGCTTCTTGGGTTAAATGGAACAATGTTTTGACAGACAAAAAACGAGGCGGGCTAGGTGTGTCTAGCTTATTTGCGTTAAATAGAGGCTTGATGATTAAGTGGGTTTGGAAGTTTCTCTCGCAAAAAGACTCTCTTTGGACTAAAGTTATTGTGGCTATTCACGGTGTGGGTGGTAAAAATTCATCGGAATGGGACTTCTATGGCAAATCATGTGGCTTCGCATTTTGGTGAAGTTCGATCCTCCAATTGCAAAAGGTATGTACGTTTTTGATTATCTGACTCATAAGATGGGAAACGGGGAGTCCACCAAATTCTGGTTGGATCATTGGCATACTAGGGGCATTTTTAAAGACATTTTTCCCAGATTATACGCGCTTGAATCCTCAAAGGATGTTACTGTTAGTTCCAAGATAGGCGACACGAGTTTGGTCTGCTCCTTCCGTCGAATTCCTAGAGGGGGTATCGAGCAAAAATCAATTCGACAGCTTGGTAGAATTGGTTCGTTCTGTCACTATCGTGCCTTCGGCTGACAGATGGAATTGGAATCTGGAGAGTACGGGTATATTTTCGGTGGCCTCTGCTCGTAGACGTATCGATGAGATATGCCTTCCGAATATTGGAGAAGAAACTAGATGGGTAAAGTGTGTCCCGATAAAAATTAACGTTCTTGCCTGGAAAATCAAGACCGATGTCTATATTAACCCGGTTCAACATTTCTCGTAGAGGTATTGACATTTAGGATATGTCATGTCCCATTTGTGATAATGTAATAGGTACTTGAGATTCATGTTGATCGAGAATATAGCAATGGTCACGTGTGAAATGATATACAGCCTTACTAAGCATCCATACTTAGAGCAGAATGGAATCATATGCAGAATGGAAGTCTTTGCTTGTTTCAATTCGTATGGATTCCAAACTCAAAAAGATGTTCGAAGGAGTTTGGTACTCCATTTGGTGGTACGTTTGGATCTATCGAAACAAGCTCCTATTTGACGAGAGAAAACCTTCGAAGTCGATGCTTATTGATAATGTCATTGCTAGTTCTTTTTATTGGTGTAAGTATAGATCTAAAGCCTCGTTCGGATGGAACGAATGGCTCAAAAACCCCTATATTATTGTTTTGTAATCTAGCTCCTTGCTAGTTTTTGTTTCTAATAAAATTGTCGTTCCAAAAAAAAAGGGTCAAATAAAATACCTTATGCATTTTATTAGACAATTACTGAACTCAAATCAAATTACTAATTTGAAATGAAGTTTCAAGAAATGAATAGAATTTTGACTAAAAAATCAGCAACCAAACACCTTGTTTTGACACACCAATCAGCAAACAAACACTCCCATGTTTTTTAAAATCCCATACAAATGGTTCATGCATGATGTAAATGAAACCACAGTCTCTTAGCAAAATGTTGGTAAGAAGATTACCTGATGTATTTTTTACTCTCTCCCTCAACGCTTGTTGCTCATTGAGCTTGTTCTGACCAACCTGTAAAACGTGTTATCAATGTTTACTGATTAAACAAAGTGTATGTCGAATGACGGTACATGGTATAATGCCAAAAGTCACAAAAGTGTGATGGACAAACTATGATGGCAAATACATACAACATACACAGTTACCATAAAAGGTGTTGTATCTATCTTTAAAAACTTCCAAGTTTAAAAAAAACTTCTAAAGTTGAATGGATACTTCTGGAGGGCTAGAAGTTAATAAAACCACCATTTCAAGTTGTGCAAGCAAGTCGCTATTCACTACTATATTGAGGTAATGCTTGGAAGCAAAATAAAAAGACAATATGGCACACTTAACAATTAATACTTAACTGTTATCACTCGTGATATAAGGGATATCAAGTACTTATAATTTGCTAAAAGACAACTGCAATGTTATAGCCCGATTAGGAAGCTTAATTTCCCACAATGTCCTCAGACTTGTGACCACAAAGCGATTTCTTATTGCTCGACTTAAATGGTTAGCAAACTATAAGGAATCTTTAAGTTACTAAATTAACCGCATAATAATATATAAAATCACCAAATCTATGGTCATAAGTCAGCCTATTGGTCGGATAAACATGAGGTTCAGTACATCCTAAGCTAAATGGAATGTACATACTATCTATGTATAGTAGTATTGATCACTAATACATCTACCTTAAACTTATCTAGCAGCCCAACAAAAATCTATGAACCTTCTTTGACCAAAATCACCATCGTCATGTAAGCTACAATTATTAAGTAAATTTATTCAAATAGCTTATTAACTAAAAAACTATCTGATGGCGATCTCGTTGTGAATGCAAGAAACCACACAAAGAACAAAGAACAAGGAATTCAATAACCCATCAAAGGGTGCCCAACCGGGACTTCAAGAGAAACACTCTTATTTCAACTGATTTACTATTGGTACTTCATATAAATTATGCTAACAATGTCAACGAGTTCGACTAATTACTCATCTGTGACCATCATCGAAAAACTATAATCGTAAATAATATATGGCACAATATCTATTTCTAAAAAGTTTGCCCAAAAGATGTTTCAGGTGAACAAAACCCAATTTGACTCATTTCCAATGTTTAACGTTTAAGTTGCTTGAATAGATTTAGTATAGAAGTGGAAGAAAATGAACCAATGATAATTAATTATTTAAACAATAATTATGATCCTTTTGTTTGCCTCATGTTTCTCCAATCTACAATTAGAATAGGTGATTTTCAATAAACTATATACTACTCCGTCATAAATAATTAAAAAACATTACTGCAAAAAGTTCAACAGCATGACATAACCTATATGACTTCCTTAGACTTGACTCCAGTTTGGAACTGTTTGGGAAAATTTACTTATCATTCGCGTCCTGATATAGTTTTCATAGTAGAGGCCAGTTCACGATACCACTACTCTTTCTCACAACAACCGTAAGTTTTTATGCGGTTTCTGTTCGTGTGAAACAAATAAAGTAAATTAAGAGCTTTCTCATGCTCACTGGTATAAGCTATAAGGATACAATCTTTTAATATAATTATGAAAACATCTTATTATAATTAATGATTTTGGCATAGGTTGATTCCACATTGCATGGCATCGAACGATATTTGAAACTTGATCAACTTTAAATTTTAAATTAGAACCATAGGATTAACAAACCTGGTATCTTGCAATAGACATTCTTTAATTGTGGGCTTGATCCTAAAGAATAGTATCTAAACCCTAGGGTTCATTTGGCTTCCTTGACTTTATGCATCTTGCAAGAACTTTAACATCATCTATCATCGGGTAAATGTCGCATAACTGCCATTTGTTTCTCCATTGTTTTAACTACATGATTTAATAAATAAATTAATCAGAATCAATATCAATGATACAAAATGACTGGAAATTATTCTGATACAAAACATAGACTTGTTGTTTTACAAATAAAAGGGAAGAATATAATGAGATGTGTGATGTTTGTATATTGCTGGGATCCAGTGACTCGGCTGCAACAACATCGATCTTTTCCTTTGTGTTCATCATCTCCAATGGATCTAGACCCTTCAATCTTTCATGTCAATGCTGGAAAAAATTGCAACCCTCATCCTCCTGCAACCAACCACGTAGTTGCAAAACAAATTAAAATGGTCATGAATATAATGAGACCTTTAGAGAACTTGTATAAAAATCAGTGTCCATAATATGATGTACTTAACTGATATCATCAAGCAACTCACAACTAATTTTTTTAACTCGCGAACTTCCATACATTCCTCTCATAAATTTGTTATTTAATATGAATATTCAAACAGCCCTTACGAAAGCATTATTTAGGCTTTTTTATACTTAAACTTGTACCAATTCAATAAACTAAATGCAAACGATTTGTCAAAAAAGGTAGAAATTACCTAAACAACTTCCACTATTATCCGCATAATCGCAGCTGCAACACATTCTGTATAGAGTCCCTGAGCCGGAATCCGGTTCAGCAACCCTCTACTCTCGCACGATTCCATCACAAATACGGGATATATGTATTGTGAACATAAAATCTCTCAGCTCCAGCACAATTCTGTCCTTGTTAACCAATAAAGGATGTATAATAGGCTGAGTCATATTTTACGGATTTGTCACTACGAAAAAATACTCAAGATTTTTAAAACCATCTGCTGAGTCATATATTATGAATTTTTATAGCAAAAATGATAAGTAATAGCTAATATAAATACAATTGAGTAGAGGAACTATATAAACTCATGTATTTTTAGTTGTTCAACAATCATAAGTAATATTTGTGCTTACCATGGGAGAAAGTGATCAGTTGATTGGAGATTAACTAAAGCTCCATCCTTCATAATGCCATTACAACCTAAAAGGCACACAAAATAGAACATTAAAGAAAAATTAGTGAATAGAATCATACATTATCAACTCACATCTTGTCATAGATATCTTCTCATTATGTAGAATATAAATAAATATAACGGAAGGCAAAATATGCATTACCTAAAATAAAGATTCCATTCTACATATTTGAATCTTGAAGTTCCAAACAACATTATTATCATAAAAATATAAAAAAACAACATTATCATCATCCATCTTAGTATAAAAACATGTAATTAAGTAAAAAAAAATATCAAAATGAAATTTATAACCTGTAATTAATAGTACACGAATCAGCCGTCAATTAGGTCTCCCAAATAATTTGCCGACAATAATTGACCCACCTATTCCACAGGAACACGCTCCCTTTTAATCCTCAAAACGAAACCAAAATTAGATGATGAATATCCTTGATACACTAATTAAAATTTTAAGTTTAAGAAAACATAAGAGTTAATGAAAACCCTCAAAATTTAAAAAAAAACCTAATTTTATAATATTGATGACGGAGAAAATTCAAAAGATAAATCTTACCAATTTCGTATGCTTGGTTGATTTAAGAAGTAGTGGATGTTTCGCTAGGCATCAAACAACAATAAATTAATTAGGGTTTTAGTGATGCTAAAAAATTTAATGTATTTATAAGATCATAATTGAATTATGAATAATTATAAGAAACAAAAGCATACCTTCGATAGGTTGTTTTCATCTATTTTAGTAAAACTTCAACCAAGATCTAATTTTATGCCTCAGATCGAATCGTTTTGACCAAGCTTTCTAGATTGACGGTGTTATGAACATCATTTGTTTCATAAAAGAATTCACCGAGTGATTGAAATTGAATATTGGGGGGAGATTTTTTTTAGGGATTGAATAAAGATTTCGTGGGTGATGGTTTGGGTAAAAAAGAAATATAAGCGGGCTTTGGGGAAGAGTTTTTGGGGTATTATTGAAACGTAAAATGATCCAACGGTGGAAATAAATGAAGGGTTTCCATGTGTCATTCCTACAGTTTTTTGTCAAGATCTTACCTTGACAAACCCACCCTTATATATATTTTAGATTGGATTTCTATTTATAGAAAGTTTTTAAAACAAAATTGAAAATGTTTTAAAATAACTAGTGTTACAAGGTTGTTTGCATGCTTCCTTATACACATTTTTGGTAACCTTGTTTTTATCAAAATATTTATACCCTTAAAATTAAGTCATTTGCCATCCAAGTATGGAATCACTTAAGTTTGATTTTACTCTAAGACAATCTTAGGTGAATTGCAAAACAAGGTAATATAACAATTGTATGGTCAGACATGACACTATAAAATTACAGATTTTGTATTAGACGACTTATATCGAGTATGGTTGGTCAGACCTTCAACCCGAGTCATACGATGGGGTTAAACATGCTACTTGACATTATAATTCAGGATTATATTGCCTTGTGCCCTATAATGGCTAAGAGTTGCACATGTTGGCAATTATCTCCCGCATATTACCTTTTAAGTTATACCATTTTTAGTAGATCAACTGCATTAATGGTAGAACGTCAAGTTGGATCTTAAAACCTTGTAAAATTAATTGTTTATTTATATAAACATGGGTAGTTAATTTTTAAGGGATGAATTATCGAAAATACTGAAAATGAACTTTGCAGGTTCTTTTAATGTATTTATGCAACGTATACCGTAAAGAAGTTTGCTCTTATTTGTTGAAGACAAACTGTGTCTATCTTGTTTGGGAAAATAAGACTATTTCCTATACTTTTCACTTTTGGAAAAGTTATAGTAGGAATGATAGAATTATCCTTAATTCCAATCGAACTCATACCAAACTTGATGTTAAGTTGGTTAGACTTTTTATTCTTTCAAGATTGCTTCAATATCTTTTTTTGGTTTTGAAATATTTAAATCATAGTAAGAAACTTAGATAACTAACTTGTGTCTATAGCTAGCAAAAATAAAATATTTTGCTGTAAACAAGACATATTCATGAGGTTTGAATGGAAGACGGAAAATATCACCTACAATACTATAATAGGCAAATAAACTAGAGAACTAGTTTTTTCTTAGTTGTTTCTTTAAATCTGTCGGAAATGCTACACACCTTAGGGAAAAGTGAGCTGATAAAGGAGGAATTGCATGCCAATTTTTCAAGTTAATAAGTAGCTAAGATGGCTAAGATAACTAACTTGTGTCTATAGCTAATAAAAAGATCATTAACCGAGGATAAAAAGGTTTAACGCTTAACCTCATGTCTAACGAACTTGGTTAAGAAAGTCTATATTACTACTTTCCAAAATGGAATTGAACTTAAAGCATTTTTGTAATCAAAAGTAAATGCCAAATGGTGTGTGTGTGTGTTTATAATAAATAGCTCAACTCTCTTTTAGTAAACTAACCATTTCTTTAATCGATTCATACTTTAATGCGCGCAGTCTCCCATTATCCATCCAAGTTTATCTATATTTGTTCTCATCCCCTAAACAACCATCATTTTATATCTTGAATTTGAATCATTATTTTTAGATCGTGACAGTCTATTAGATAAACCCTTTCATAATATAATCAACCTTTTCTAAGAATAACCAATCCCGTGGAACGACCTGGTCTTACCCTAAACCTATACTATAAACGGGGGTTTATACTTCACCCGTGTGTTAGTTGGAATTTGGATAAAACTAGAATTATAAATTTAAAGCTTTTATAACACATCATATTCCTAATTTAAACATTAACCAAAACGCTCCTTCTAATATCTTTCAATTAGATTCCAATGTTGTCAAATCATTTAACACTCATGCAAATGATAAAACTTATCCCATACACAATAACTAATTAGTTTGGGATGTTACATAATGATCCTTTAGTGGACTTAAGGTTTCCAATCATGTGTTCAATCTCACCAAGTGAGATAGATCATTCGAGTTTCACTTAATGATATTTCATATTGTACTCGGACTTAATTCACCACATATGTTTAATAAACATACTATTCCAAGGTTACATGTTTCATCTTCTAAAATATTTACAAGAAACTTTATTTCAATCTAAGGGATAAAATCTTACTTAGATAAATAAAATTGTTTCTAATTATGTTCAATAACATAATCTATTTTAGAAAAGTAAAAACATTTTTACTCCCACTAGCTTTGAGATGTACTCATGAGATATCTTATTTATAATCAAAAATAAAAACCAACAAGTGATTTATTTAACAATTAAACTTAAGATTATACTTATTAGATGCATGCTTTTACTCCACTCTTGGATTCTAGCATTTTTGTATACTTTCTAAAGATTGTATTGGATTCACAAAACTTTATTTGATTACATTTTCGTCCTCGCAAGGTAATCATTCAATAAAGAGTTCTTGAAATCCGACTTGTCATATTTCCTTCCAAGAAAACAAGTATGACAATTCAATCATCTTTATATATTTAAAGTTCGTAAATGAGGAAGTTTTAATCATAGTCAATTACTTGAGTATGAGTAAACACGTGCAATAAATATGTATACAAAATATTGTCCTTATGAGTCTTCTCTAAAAGGAAACTCATTTAAACCTCATCATTAAATCGATAGGTTAAGATAAAACAAATTCTAGGAATATGATTTTCTCCTTTAGGACAGCATCTCGTCATTCATAATCTTTGAGTCATTCATTAAATCCAAGATCTAATAATGCTTCTTATATGGTTAGCAGGTTCATCGTGGTCCTCTAACTCATAATCATCACTATTGATATAGAAACATATCATGAGGTATCCATGCAGATCTATGAATATGAGGAACATCATTCTAAGGTTCATCATTTTCATGTTTAGCCTTAGTATGACATTCGCTAGTGCGTTTAGAAGGTTTATGTATCTTCTTCTTGAATTAATTCAAGACCTACAACACTCCCACTTACTTCTTGTACATTTGAGACTTTTATCAAATAACTCAGCATGACGAGCAACATAAACTTTGTTCTCGTATGGGTGTAGAAATGGCATCCCATTGTTTCCTTTGGGTATCCACCAAGATACACTTAACAGTTCTAGGAATTTGTCAATAATAATCTCCAAGAGATTTTTACCAAATATAGAACTTCAATCAAGACATAATGAGATACATCTCATTTATCTTAATTAACCTTCTAGGTTAGAGTCTAACTGGGTATATCCATGACATACTTAATTATCTAACCTTGATCTTTTTTAGGAGTTAAATAAGTTTAAGGTCATTATGAATCAAAATCATATCAATATATAGTTTGATTACCCTTGTTTGACATACTATAACATGTGGTATTCCAATAAGATTGATCTTGTACTTTTATGGATTTTCCTATTTATACCAACTTAAGTTAAAACATAATGGTATCAATAGTATTACTAAGCCAATTGCATCCTTTTATAAGTCTTTTAAACAAGTCAACGACTTAATGTGTATGTACTAACAAGTAGACATAAACATCCAATACATTACTATTTGTTATAAGTCTTTGACCAAGTCAATGACTTCATGTACATGTCTTTAACAAGAAGGCATAACAGGATAACTTTTTTTTACTTTACGTTATAAGTCTTTTCACAAGTAAAGAACTTAATGTACATGTCTTTAACAAGAAGACATAACAATTATTAAACTAAAGTAAATCAATAGTAAGTTCAAGTTAATTTCAAACTCCATGTTTATGATTTCCAAGAAAACATAATCATGTAGCTTACTTTTTTATCTTGACACATTCTCTTAATAGGGCTACATACATTAAATGTGTAGTAGTCATAGTATAGTGATAGTTTTCTAACTTTGTAGTTAAGAAACCATTAGTCATATTGTTCTAAGTTGTTCCTTGCATACAATAAAGATTTCTCCCACTTGTGCAGGGTACAACTTCTTTACATAAAACAACACCACACTAGTTAGTTTGTTAGTATTTACAATATGGCAGTGTCAAGCTCATTGCTAGTGTATATATAGAACTCCATCTAT
This sequence comes from Tanacetum coccineum, assembly GCA_026074375.1. Classification (NCBI taxonomy): domain Eukaryota; kingdom Viridiplantae; phylum Streptophyta; class Magnoliopsida; order Asterales; family Asteraceae; genus Tanacetum; species Tanacetum coccineum. The sequence continues at coordinate 76,709 of BQNB010001513.1, read as the reverse complement.
TAATAAGGAATCGTGCATAACTATCAAAGATAACATTAAACGGAAGTGACATCTCAAAGGCAACAAGTTATCTAAGATAATACATGGTGATTCTTTACTAAATGAAGATGTTTCACTCTTGGAAAGTAATTTATTATTTCAATCCTAGCCAGAAATAAAGTAATATGTCTATGAGGTAAACAACTCATAACTCTCACTGAATTTGACAACATTGCAAGTTTGTCCTATATTCATAAAATGCACTACTCCCACTAGATCTGACAACAGTGTGAGTGTTTCATCACTAGTGAAAAGTAATTTGCAATTTATCTTTCCATTTATTGTATATCTACACATTATTGCTTAATGTGAGTCACATGGACTAGTAAGCAAGTACTTAGATATGCAAGTAAGTGTGTTCAAGTTCTAGCCATCTCTGCTACTTATTAACTTGAAAATTGGCATGCAATTCCTCCTTTATCAGCTTACTTTACCCCAAGGGTATGCAGCGTTTCTAACTGTTTTAAGGAAATAGCTATAAACATGAGTTCTCTAGTTATTGCGTTTTACAATATTGTGGCGATATTTCCGTCTTCCAATCAAAACTCATAAATATGTCTTGTATACAACAAGATATTTTGATCTTGATAGCTATAGACCTAAGTTCTCTAGTTATCCAAGTTTCTTATTGTGATTCAAAGATTTCAAAACCGAATAAGGATATTGAAGCAATCTTGAAAGAATAAGAAATCCAGTTAACATAACATGAAGTTTGGTATGAGTTCGATTAGAATTTAGGATAATTCTTTCATTCCTATTATAACTTTTCCAAAAGTGAATAAGTACAGGAAATAGTCTTATTTTCCCAAGGAAAATAGACACAGTTTGTATTCAACAAGTAAGAGCAAACTCGTTTACGGTATACGTTGCATAAATACATTAAAAGAACTTGCAAAGTTCATTTTTAGTATTTTTGATAATTCATCCCTTAAAAATTAACTACCCATGTTTATATTTAAATAGACAATTAATTTTTATGAGGGTCTAAGATCCAACTTGACATTGTACCATTAATGCAGTTGATCTACTAGAAACGGTATAACTCAAAAGGTAATCAGTGGGAGATAATTGGCAACATGTGCAACTCTTAGGTTTATGGGGCACAAGGCAATATAATTCAGAATTATAATGTCAAGTAGCATGTTTTACCCCATCGTGTGCCTACGGGTCGAAGGTCTGACCAACCATACTCGATATAAGTTGTCCAAAATTTAATCAGTAATTATACAGTCTCAGGTCTGACCATATGATTATTATATTACCTTGTCTTGCAATTCACCTAAGACTGTCTTAGAGTAAAAAACAAATTTTCAAGTGATTAAATACTTGGATGGCACTGACTTAAGTTTAAGGGTATAAATTGATAAAACAGTGTTACCAAAATTTATGTATAAGAAGCATGCATACAACCTTATGACGCTAGTTTATTTTTAAAACCTTTCTATTAACATCCATAAGTCAATTTATTTGACTAGAAGTCAATTTAACGACTTGTAGGAATTTATTACTCTACAAGTAATATCCAAAGTCAATTTAACGACTCGAGTCAAATTTAATGACTTGTAGGATTGATGGAAACTAACAGATTTATCAAAGTCATTTAACAACTGAAGTCTAAATTAACGACTTGTAGGATTATGCATACTAACAGATTTTAACATTCATAGTCAATTTTAACGACTTGTTAGTCAAATTTAATGACTTGTAGAATTTATAACTTAAACATTGATTGTAATGAAATCAGATTAGATATGTTTGCGTAAACATTTGTATTCGTTATTTTTAGCATGTATCCCCTAGGGGCTTTATGAAAAGCATTTAAAGAGATTAAAAGTGAAGCTAGACTCATAAGTCATGAAAAAACATTATCACATTGTATATAAGATAAATGAGTATGTAAAAGACTTGTATCAAGCATGTATACCCATGGGGTTTTTTAAAATTTGTAAATAAGTAAAGGCGAGGTATGAATCTCACCTGATAGGTAGATGTATTAAATATTACAAATTAAAGATGACGACCTTATCAACAATCTTAACCGGGAATGTTGAATATTGTAAAATGATAATAAACCAGCCTCGTCACGCAACTCGAGTAAATATGTTTGGGTCTTAGGAAGATTGTACTTGAACTTTAGTTTTAAGAGTTATGGGTTTGATGAAGAGTTTGAAATTATGTTATCACGGTCGGGCCCATCATAATTAAAAAATCTTTCAGTAAAGTTGAGGAAGCTAGGGCACTTTAAATGTAATAAACCACAAACTCAGTCAGAACGTATTACACGTTGAAACCTTATATGAAGCTCAACCTAGTATTGTGATATGGATATTAATGGTTTTAAGCGTTTTGATCAATATCATGGAATGTTAAGCAAGAGAAGTTTAATTAAAGTTATGTCTTGTAAGGTTTTAACATGTTTTTTATACTTTTTCAAATTTTTACATTTTAGACCCTGAGTTTTGTAAATAGTGGCAAAATTACCTCTGAGTTTTGCACTTTTATGAGTTTGGTCCTTCAAGTTTAAAAGATATACCAAGTAAACCTTGTACTTTTAAAAGTGACATAATAGACCCCTATAGTTATAACTTTGATAAAATGACATATTCAGCCCCTTTAGTTATAAGTTTCAGAAAGTTACGATATATACCCCTTGCATGGATTATAATTACAAAACATGTCCAAATTGCCATGCAAGCTTATTTTAACATTTCAATAGACATTTATAAGTTATAATAAACTAAAATATGAAGATTTAACGCAACACAAGTTTAAAATAACGATTCGTTAAGCTAGGAAGCAAAACGGGTCAAATTAGGGTTTCAAAACGTAAACGCGCGGGTTTTAAGTTCAAATTCCTTCATTAATCAATAAAGTGGTTATTTTAACATTAGTTAAGCATGCTAGGATAGATTATAACAATATTTAACCATTATAACATTTAGTTTTAAGAAAAACGCGAAATTAGGGTTTCGGGTGTACGGTTTTGGATCAAAATGGAAAATGAGCATGAATTGAGTTATGAAACTTTAACAAGAGTATATTTAGGATCATATGAACATTATAAGAGTGTAGGAGCAGAAGTAGAATATCTAGAACCTGGGTTTGAGCTTCAAGGAGCAAAAATGGTGGAAATGGGTCGTTTCGGGTAGTATTTCCACTCGTACGCCTTGTATCTTTACTCCGGGGCTTCAATTCTTCAGGGCTTCGCTTCTTGAACTTCTTTAATGATCCTAGGATCATATGGGAGCAAAGGATTGCTGCCTTATGGGTTTGAGAAAGAAGAGATGTGGTGCGAGTTTGAATGAGCTATCTAAGGTCCTATTTATAGTAGTTTGAAGGTATAAGGAGTAAGCAACACTTAGGATCTGTTGAGAGACATGTGTACAAGCTAGCTACTGATGTGTTGAAGCTATACCATGAGTTGTGGAGGTCTAGAGGCTAAAATGATGGTGTGGACACCCTTAAAGGCTGCCGCGGCTGTTGTGGCTTAAAGAGAGGAGATGTGGACTGAATTTGGACCAAGGAAAGGTTTAAGCAGGTGGGTAAGCTGATTGGGAGAGTCTAGAAGCTGTTCATGGTGGTATTTGCAAATGGGTGGACTTGGAAATAGGTCAAAAGAAGGTAAGAATGGGTGCGGGTCTGTTTTGGGTTCGACTAGGGTTTTCACAAGTTTTCAAGCTTTTATTTCGTATGTAATGATTAAGGATGATTGAATAATGTTCTCGAGGTCTGAATTAAGAATTGTCATTATGATTTAGCAATTGGTTTGGGTTTAAACGGGTTTAAAATGATGAAATGAGGTCGCGGATTCACATAAGGCTCGTTTAGGGTTTTCTTGACTTTCTTGGCTTATATTTCATACATTCTTGATTGGGAATGATGGAATACTGATCATAGGACTTATATAAAGGATTATCAATGAGGTTTGATCATTGGTTTAAGTTAAAAAGGGTTAAAATTAATAGAATAAGTCGTGGGTATGATTAGGGTTTATATTAGATTCATTAGGGTTTTCTAGGATTTGATTTCTTGTACATTGTTAAGATAATGATAAATAATGATTTGTAAACTCATATCATGAGTTTACAATGGCTCTTGGTTAATTGTTCGGGATTAAAATGGTTAGAAACAAGAAAACGGGTTGAATGGTCATTTAGGGCTCATTTAGGTATAGGGTTTCTGACTTTTGTATTAGGGTTGTGAGTGTAAAAATGTGTATGAAAGTTTATGAATAGAATAATTAGGGTTTACACATTGTATATTAAGTGTATTAGCTTGTACAAAAGTGGTGGTGAAGAAATTGAAGGTAAAACGGCTATTTTGGATGTCATGCATTAATGACTTGTACATTATGTATTATAGACTTGTACCTTTCTTTGAAGAGAATGTATATTCATATGAGATGTTATGTTACTTGTATATATGCTTTGGTAACTTCTACATTCACCTTAGATATTAAACCTTCATGGAATTTAGGGTTTAGAGGTATACGATAACGGTTTAAAGCCCGTTTTGATATAACGTTGCGAATGGTACATTATAGGAATAATGTACTTTGTAATAAGTATATGATGATATTGACTTGCCATATTATGATGTTTGCTTGACAAATATTAAGACAGGATTGCCATAGATAGGTTGCGTGAGCTCGTCTACTTTAGTTATGCAAATTACATTATATATTGAGATATTGACAATGCAAGTAATGTAATAAAGCAAAAAATTTCCCCGTAAAATTGTGATAATAGTAAAATAGGTTGATGAAAATTCTTGGGTTGTTATAAATAGACAACCAATTCCAGCCACATGTGTTCGGGTTACTAGGAGATCCCTTGTAACCTTTGCCCTTTTTGTGTTATGAATATTTCATTTAAAGTCCTTTGACTATTTGACTTTTGTCAGTTTATTCAGATTTTGTACCGTGTTGACGGTGATGATTTTATGAGATATGTGATGATTTGAGGTTTATTGTGATTAATAATCCTTTTAGAAAGGTATTATTGTGTTATGTGTATTCCGTGTGGTTTGACCCGTGAATTTTGAGAAATGCCGAAAAACGAGTCTGACACGTCCGTTAATGTCCAATTTAAGTTTTGAAGGGTTTAAAGTGAAAATATACCATGTGAATACTCTAGGTTAATGAAAAAGTATTTTTAAAGTGAATAAAAATGCTAATTAACTTTGGGGTAAATTTTACGGTTTAGTTTTACGAGATTTTAAGTGAATTCGACACGAAAAGAAAGACCCGAGACCCCATGGGATACCATATCCGGTCAAAGGGTCAAGGAGGAGGCAAGGAGGCTTATTGTTAGCCTTGTTGTCTAGATATTCTTTGTTTAAATATTATCTTTCCACTAGTCTTCTCATAATTCCATTTCATTTTCAAAAAAATAAAACACACACTCTAGTGTGTGTGTGTGTAGTTAGTCCGCCTGCAAACCACATTAATACTACCATAGTTTTGCAACTCTGATCAAGAGGGTGTTGGTTTTATTCATTTAAACAACGTTTGGGTTGTCGGGTTCGGGTCGAAATTACAAAGATTTCTTTTAAAAGTTTCAAATTTAAATTTCGTTTGTCCTTTTGGATTTGTTTTGATGCATAGATGTTAGTTGTACAAGTTGATCGTTGTGAAAATTGATTTTTGGAAGCGAACTGAATAAAAAAGGGGTGTTTGGTTCGTGTTATTTAAAAAGGGAAAATGGGTCTTTTTGTAGTTTTGATGTTGTGGTTGTGATTGTTGAATAATATATGATGCTAGAATGCTTATTTTTGATAAGTAGTTTGTATAGCTTATTTTTGGCTTATTTTTAAGCACTTTTTTGGCTTATTTGAGCTTATAGCTCAGGGCTTATTGAGTAAAACATAGGGGATATGTTTTTGATTATTTTTGTGTTATGGTGTATGTTGTGGACTATTTTTGAGGCTTATGGTGTAAACAAAAAGCGTTAGTAGCTTAATCGCTTATTTTACAAGGCTTAATTATGTATTTTAGAGTTTATGAATCACGACCCATAAGTCTATGTTGAAAGCGGCTTTAATTGGGATGGCATATTTGTGGTCCAGATTATTATTACATATAAGTATATACTCATATATGAAAATGGACTTTAATTTTGGACTTGGATTATATTTTGGACTTATAGATGTTCTAATGGACCCTTGTTGGGCCTTAAGGCCCAATAAGCGATATTTTGTCATTATAAGCATTTTGTTGGAGTTTTGAAAGTGAAAATGCGTTTACGAAGAGGTATTGAATGATATTTTGAAGGAAAAGTGCTAAAGATTTGGATTTTGGAAATTTGTCGAAAAGTGTCGAATTTGTGAAAAATATGGAAAAATGAGGTTTTAAACCTTGGAAAACGTTGTATAAACGTACGGGTCATGTCGAAATTTCGTAAAAAGTTTATACTTAGAAATTTTCTTTAAAACATGATCTTTTATTTTTATCAATAAAATAACAATTAATTATTTTATTTATTTAATAAATTCACTAAAAGACGAAAAATATAATTTTTCTCAAAACTTCTCGGATTTGTCTAATATGATTAAACGTTTCATTTTCAACCACTTAGTAATTATTTTATGGTATTCGGGGTTACCGAATGGACTTGTGAGACTAATTATTTTATTAATTAATAATTATACATTTTTATTATATTAATTATTATTTACGCTAAATAGTAAAAGTATGTATTATCGAGGAATGTGATTGATATGGATTTTGGAGTTAAGTCGTCAATCCATACACCACTAAAACTGTTTTGGGTAATTGTATAACGCATCTAATCTTTTATGCCCCCAATCTAAGTTTAATGTTGTTTTGGAGTTGGATGATTTTAAATGGGACTATTATGGGGATTAGGTCGTGTGCGGGCGTCGCTGCATTTGCTTGTGTGATTGAGATTGGGTAGCTAAAGACTTGCTTGAGGTGAGTTCTCGTAGCCTCACTTTTTACTGTTTTTTTCATTTGGGGAAAATAATACTCAAATGTGTTTTGAAATATTTTTGAATTGATCTGTGTGAAAAGTAGTTTTGTTTTTGGACAAGATATGTGCTTATGATTGCTATGTATATATTATGTGTTGTATGATTATTGGATCGGCTGGGTACGCCTACCCTAATTGTGTGATTATTGGAGCGAATGGGTACGCCTACCCAAGTTTGAGTAACGTCCCGCCCTAATATAGTGCTCCAGCTGGTAGGCCCTTTAGGTGCGTAGTGACATATCAGAGTTGCGACTCCAAGAGCATTGTGATATGCTAGTTGTGATTAGCGTGGATGCTAAGTTGTGGTTTTCTTGCATATATTCACTGTCATATAGCACTATTAACCACTTTTGAGTTATTGGCACAACTTTTGGGTTTAAGGTTAAACCTACGAGCTCACCAACATTATTATTAACGTTTTTGAGTATCATTTTCAGGTGAAGTGAAAGAGGAATAATTAATGATTGTGATAGCAGACTTAGAAGTATCCAGTGTAGAATTTCGTTTGAAGTCTTGCTTGCTTGTTATTTTGATTATAGTTTTGGATGTCTTGGATTAAGTTTGATTTATGGTCCCCTGCGAGGGCATATGAATAAGTGTAAGAGATTTTGGATTTAGTTGCGATTTGGGACATCACTTGAGTTTGTTCAAGGTTGATGGTCTTCATAGCACTTGGAGTTTATGCAATATAGTTTTCTCTATTTGTGTACCTTGTGTTATGATTGATCATTATGTTGCGTTCCCGAGTTTCCGCCATTGTTGGGGTGTGACAGATTGGTAATCAGAGCTAAGATTATAGAGAACTAGGTGGTTTGGCCTAGACTATAACCTAAGATCCGTCGTTTAATTGCGTATAGGATCTATATGCGCGGTGTTCCGCTTTCGTGTGCCTTTGTGTGTTCATGGTTTGGTGCCTTAGTTATGTCAGTCATTGAAATATGTGGGCTCAATATTGAATATGAATAGGAAATGATGCGAATATAAGTACGGTGGCCAACGTAATTATAAGCGTATCACAACTGGTATGTGATATTTTACACATACCTTTTACCTTATAAAATGGGCCCAAATAACCAAAAACGTGTGAAAAATAAAATGTATATGCTTGTTTTTGTGTTTGTGTATGTGTAGGTACCGGATATTAAGAAAAAGACAAAAATAAGGACAAAAATAAGGACAAAAATGAACAAATCGAGCATGAGAACGGAATGAGTGCAGAAACTTGAAGCCGAAGGCATACCCGTCTCTCACGGACCAACCCGGGCCTATTTAATGGGCCAGGTCAGCCTAAGTCCTAAATTAAATAAGCCATAAGCCTTAAATAAGCCCAACACCCTTTTATATTACCTTAAGCCCAAAACTGAATCCAAGGCCCAAACCCCTTTTAATATTAAAATAGCCCAAGTCAAAGCCCTCTTTTAACTCGGTCAAAACAAATCAAACGAATAAGAAAAGAGGGGCGGGAAAATTAGTTACTATTGTTCATCCCTCGTCCCTAATTTTACCCTGTGTCAAAATTAACTTCTCTAAACAACAATTAACCTTTATAGAAGCCTCATAATGACACACGCAATGATGTCAAAGAACTGACAGTTTGGCAATCCGTGCCAATGATTGGAGAATGTTGACGTGGCATTTAATCAAGGGGTGAGATCATTTTTAATCAAGCACAAGGGCAAAATCAAGGGCTTGTGATGAAGGGCTACTCAACTCTTCACATAAATAACACATCAAGACTAGATCCTTCCTTTTGAAGGCTATAAAAGGAGGCTCTTTCTCTTCTTCACACATGGGATATCTAGCTTAGCGTAGGAGTAGTTGTTAGCTTAGAGTAGCTTATTTTTATTCCGACTTTAAGTTTATATTCAGTAAGTACCTTTTCAAGTATGGTTATTCTTTTAAATTTTTAATAAAATTCAGTTTCATTTAATTTCATGTTTTAATTCAAGCTATTTCTTAATGCATTTCTGTTTAAGTTGATCAAAAGCTCTCTATAAGCTCTTATAACTACTCAAGCTTGTTATCACTCAGTTAAGCCCTTAAAAGCTCTAATAAAGCTTATTTAGATTATTATTTCCACCCTTAAATTACCTCAGCTTAAAATATGAGATAAGCTAACAATGGATATGAGCTAAGTCTGGAGCTTAGTAGTAGTAGTCCTCGTAAATTAAGCCTTGTTTGTGCAACGGCAATTGTGTGGTTCATTTTTCTTTTTAAAAGCTTAATTCTACACTTTAGCTTATTTCTGTTTATTATATGCTTAATGTTGTTTAATTTAGCTTTATATTGCTTATTTCAGTTGTTAATTGCTTGTTTTGTTCAAATCTTAGTTTAGATCTCTTTTTACATGTTTTTGATATTAAACTGTTAGAAAAACCATAAAATATTAGCATTAGTAGTAGCTTATTATTTCTTCTTATTTGATTGTTAAATTTTGTTCATAAGGTCTTTTATAAGCTTTTCAATATCTGGTATTGCTTATCTAAGTTTTAAATCTATGCTTCATAAGCTTAATATTGAATTAAGCAAGTTAAAGGGGTGTTTGGCACAGTAACATACTTGGTTAGTGCTGTCAAAGGTATTTGGTCCTATAGTTTGATCTTAATTTTCATTTATGATGTTTATGAGGTTAGGGTTTAAGGTTTTTGTTGGTTAGATTGCTTCTTTCAAGTTTTTAAGTTGTATCTAAATTAAAACCTGAGTAACTAAGCTTATGGTTATGCTCTTTTTAATTTAATCTGTTCTAGTTGCTATTACTGGTGTTTTTCTCTTGTTTTTGGTAGAATCCTTAAGCCTACATTGTTAGTTTAGAATTTTGGTTATAAAATGTGTCAAGTGCATCAGTATGTTAAACTGTCTTTTGCCCTTTCTCAATTCAAAAATTGAGCTAGTTAAAGTTAAAGTTAGGATTTGAGATTTAGTGTATAATTAGCTTATAGGTTAAGTTAGATCTGTTAGGACTTAATTTAGGGAAATTAGCTTATTTAGTCATCTATTTTTAAGCCTGTATTTTAGCACTTGTCTTTTCATAAAAACCAAAAATAGAGTGTTTTGTATTAACAGCTTTTTCATTCATCTTTTTCTTAGCTAATTTGATTTTCAAACTATTTTTCAATTGCTGTTTTAAATAGTTTAGAAGATAAGCTTTCTAGTGGTATAAGTTTTATCACCATAAGGATCTGTTTGTTGACTTAAAAATAAGCTCAAAAAGTCCCTCTTAGCTGTTTGGTATTCAGTTTTGTGCAAACATGCTTCTTTGTTTTTTCTCAGCTTATGGCTTTTTGATTGTTCAAGGTTGTTTGATTTGCTTATTTAGGATATGTTAAGGTACTTTTGCTTATTTTGCTTATGTTTGAGTTATTGGAGTTATTGTTGCAATCTGTGAAGAATAGAAGCCTCAAAGCTAAGTTCCTTTTTGTCTAAATGTTGATACTTGTTTTGAGGTTTTATAAGATTTTAATCTCATTATTCAAGCTTATTTGTGTCCCTTAGTGCTTATTAGATTAGGGTTTAGTTTGTCCTCAACTTATTTTGTTTCCCTTAGAGCTCATTAAAGTCTTTAAGTCTTTGTCCTTTAAGCTTTTGTTCATTTCAGATTGTAAGCCAAATCTATCATCTTTAAGTGCTTTTATTGTGCTTATTATTAAGTTTTAGAAAAAGTCTTAGTTTTAGAATTTGCTTATTTTCATGTGTTCTTTCAGTTTTTCTAAAAAGATTTCAAAAATTAAAAAATAAAAATAAAAAGGGAAGCCATGGGGGTCAAACCCATGACCTCCCCTTCACACTCAACATATTTAATACACCACTCTCAACCAAACGTGTCCTTGGGTCTTTTTCAAACAAATCTTGCACAACTTAAATAATATAGTTTCTTTAGATTTTTGCAATATTTTACGAGCTTTTCTGCTTATTTTGTTGCTTATTCCTTAAGCCAATTTTTCAAGTTTAGTATTTTCATTGATTCTCTTAGTTCAATTTACTTTCCATAATTTTTCTAAATTTTTTAGGATTAGTTTAATATTTTTAATTAATTTTTTAGATTAAATTTGTTTTTAATTCATAATAAAAAATATAAAAGTCAAAAAAATATAATTCTTTTTCTGAAAATTTTATTTTGTCATTTAGGATTTATAAAAATTAGATTTGAAGTTGTAGGGCTTAATTAAATGTAGATGCTTAAATGTCGCGTGTTAATTTTCCGTAAGTTTTGGGCTTTATTTCTTAAGTGTTTTAGTGCTTCAAGTGTTTACTTGTTTTATATGTTTTTTACGTTTTCATTTTGTAGAAATAGGAAATCAAATCAAAAATTTTAAATCATTCAATTCACGCGATCACTAACTTAACAATTTTTTAACTTCACGCTATTCGTGGTATAACGTCCGGGAGATTTTAGGATAAATTTGGTCAAAGCATCTTTCTAGAACTTTTGGAAAATACATCTATCTTATTTATGGATTAATCCTTATGCAATAGATTACGTTATAGTTGTTCGGAGAGAATCAATTTTTTGGGCGTTGCCGGGGAGGTGTGTTCGTTATAGTGTTTTCGTTCGAAGATTAGTGGTTTTTGAAGGACCCGTCCTCTGTTGAAGTATCATTTTCCTTTTGTGTATATTTCTTCTATTATATAATATAAAAAATACCAAAATATTTTTACACTTACTATTCTTATTTTTTTTAATTTTAAAAAAATAACCGTTGTTGAATTGTCGTTTTCGTCCTCTAGATTACCAACCTATAAGGAAGTTTATGGCGGGCATGATTCCTCTGACCACCACCTAAAAGCAGAAGGGTTATTCTAAATAGCGCCTCGCGCTTACCAACTCCTCCGCTTTCTTGTGAGTAATTTAGAGAGCTACCGTGCACTTTTGATTTATCGGTCCTAAAAATATTTTCTCTTTGTTTTAAAAATACATAAAACCCAAAAAAATATTCTCCGTAACCTCAAATCTGTTTATTTCTTTCTTCTTATCCTCTATATTGTTTAATTCTATGATATACACATCTAGTTGCTTCGGGTGTGGATGTATTTTATGACGGTTTGATTTGTCTGCACAATGTAATTGCGAAAGGTGTGGAAATATGCGTTTTATTGGAGAAATAGGAAATCAAATCAAATTCTTTGTGTCATATTTCAATTACACGATCACGAAACTTAACCGATTTTTTATTCACGCTTCTTCGAGGAATAACGACGGGGATTTTAGGATTGCTCTGGTCAAGTAATCTTTAGAATCTTTATGGAAATACTATCTATATATTAATGTTAATCCTTTTGTAATATATATATTATACGTGTTCAGAGATGAATCAACAACTCACTCATATTTGGTATTGTTGTTCACACAAATCGATGTTGACACCGTAAGGTGGTGTTGCGTGTATATATGGTTTTATATAGTAAGATATTCTGTATATATATGAGAGTCTTCCCACTTGCCTAACGTTGCACATGTTTTCCCTCATATAGATAATGCCGCCATAGATAAGGACCCGAAGTACTGGCCGGCCTGCTGCCGAATCACTAAGAGGGGAATAGGTGAACGGGTTGGTAGAGGTGAAAGGGGAGAAGACCTAGGGAAGGTAAATGATGAGATGTGATATGTTGAGTTATGGTCAAGGAAATGACAGGGTTTGGGAGCTTATGGGGGTGTCAGAGGGAGTCATATGGAAATGTAGAAGGAGCCAATAGGGGTGCACCTGACTTCTCGACGATCATTGCCTAACAATTGCCATAAACCTCTTACCCGCCATGTTAGCTCAAGTTAGTAACCAAGGGAATGTTGGAAATCAGAATGCTAATGTGGTTAATGAGAACGTTCAGGGGAATGTTAGGAATGTGATAGTGAATGGCAACTGAGTAGGTTGTTCATATAAGGAGTTCTTAGCTTGTAACCCTAAGAAATATGATAGTAAGGGAGGTGCTGTAGTTCTTACTCGTTGGATTGAGAAAATAGGTATTGTGCATGATAGGAGGTGGTTGTAGTATTGACCAAAAAAGTACAATAACTACTGGTTCATTTGTGGGTAAGGCTTTTTAACTGGTGGAAACTTCAGGATGCACGTATGCTGTGGAAGTTGCTGTTAGTATGTCAGGGAATATCTTTAAGTTTTGATGATACAAGGAGTTTTGGTCCTAGTCATGAGAAGCTAAAAGTTGGGATTCTGGAGTTAGGAATCACGCCATGGTCGGGGCTGGCCATGCTGCGTATACTGATAGGTTTCATGAGTTGGAGAGGTTAGTCCCGCATTTGGTAACCCTAATGAGTATAATGATTAAGAGGTATGTGTATGGCCTTGCTCCACAGATCTATGGGATGGTGGCAGCAACAGAGCCAAAGACTATACAAAAGGTTGTACAGATTTGGTGCATGACTGATGAGGTGTTAAGATGGATCAATTAAGAAGGTTGAGAAGGGAGTTAATGTGAGGGAAACCTAGCAAAGTAGGATTAGATGGGATGATAATAGAGGACTAGGGACTGTGGAATGCTTTTGGCTACTACTGTGTAAACTATAGAAGAGAGAATTTGGGTCTTGGCCAAGTGTACACTTGCAACTCCTTCCATGCACATGCGTGGATCGTGTGCACAGCTTCACTGTAACGCACCGGGGTCATTTGGCAAAGGATTGTATAAGTGTGCCAAGGAATGTGAATCATGTCAATGCTAGAAACCCAATTGTTAGGGCATGTTATGAATGTGGTAGTACCGACTATGTCAGGCCAGCTTGCCCTAGGTAGAATAGAGCACGAGGCCTGGAAGAAAATCGTCCAAATCAAGTTGCTGCTAATAATAGGGGTTAGGGTCGTGGAGACCAAGGGAACCAGGCTAGGGGTAGGGCATTCATGTTGGGAGCAAAGGAAGCTCGCCAGGATCCGAACATTATGACGGGTACGTTTACTTTGAATAATCATTTTGCCACTACCTTATTTGACTCTGATGCCGACTATAGTTTTGTTTCCACTACTTTCTTACCTCTGTTAGACTTAGAGCCTAGTGACTTAGGTTTTAAATATGAGATTAAGATAGCTAGCGGGCAGCTAATAGAGATTAATAAGGTTATTAAGGGTTGCAAACTAGATATCGAGGGTTACGTCTTTGACATTGATTTGATACCTTTTGGACATGGGAGTTTTGATATGATTATAGGTATGGACTGGTTGTCTAATAATAAGGCTGAAATAATTTGCCATGAGAAGGTAGTAAGGATACCATTACCAGATGGCAAGGTGCTTAGAGTATTAGGAGAGAGCCCGGAAAAGAAAGTGAGATTTTTGATAGGTATTAAGAAACAAGAAGATATTGTTGTGGTTAGAGACTTTCCTAAGGTATTTCCGAATGATCTATCTGGATTATCGCCTATTCGGGAAATTGAGTTAACCCCTGGAGCAACGCCAGTAGCAAAGTCTCCTTATCGTTGGCACCTTCTGAATTGGAGGAGTTGTCGGGACAACTCAAGGAACTCCAAGAAAAAGGTTTCATTCGACCAAGTTCGTCGCCTTGGGGAGCGCCGGTGTTGTTCGTTAAGAAAAAGGATGGTTCTTTTAGGATGTGTATTGATTATAGAGAATTGAACAAGTTGACTGTTAAGAATCGTTATCCGCTTCCTAGGATTGATGATCTATTTGATCAACTACAAGGGTCATAGTTTTTCTCGAAGATAGATCTTAGGTCTGGATACCATCAGCTGAGAGTACACGAGGATGACATTCTAAAGACTGCATTTAGGACTCGTTATGGACATTTCGAGTTCACTATAATGCCCTTTGGTCTGACTAATGCACCAACAATATTTATGGATTTGATGAATAGAGTTTGTAGGTCGTATCTTGATAAGTTTGTGATAGTATTTATAGACGATATCTTAATCTACTCTAAGACTCAAGAGGAGCATGTAGAACACTTAAGGTTAGTCTTGGAACTGCTCAAAAGGGAGAAACTGTATGCTAAGTTTTCTAAGTGCGATTTTTGGCTAAGAGAAGTGCAGTTTCTTAGGCATGTGATAAATGGTAATGGAATTCATGTGGACCCTAGTAAGATTGAAGCTGTTAAGAATTGGAAAGCCCCTAGAACTCCGACTGAGGTTCGTTCGTTCTTAGGATTGGCTGGGTATTACCGTAGGTTCATTGAGAAAACCTCTAAGATAGCTAAGTCTTTAATATCTGAATCGAAAAAGTAAGACTTTCGACTAGGGTGAGGAACAGGAATTGGCATTTCAAACCTTGAAGGATAAGTTATGTAATGCGCCTGTTTTAGCTCTCCCCGATGGACCAGAAGATTTTGTGGTATATTGTGATGCGTCCGGGATAGGACTAGGTTGTATGTTAATGCAAAAAGTTAAAGTGATAGCCTATGCATCTAGGCAGTTGAAAATTCATGAGAAGAATTATACTACCCATGATTAAGAGTTAGGTGCGGTAGTGTTTGCGCTTAAGATCTAGAGACATTACCTGTATGGTACAAAGAGTGTCATCTAAACGGATCATAAGAGTCTTCAGCATATCTTTAGTCAGAAAGAGTTGAATATGCGATAGCGTCGCTGTATAGAGTTGTTTAGTGATTATGACTGTGAAATTCGCTACCATCCTGGTAAGGCGAATGTGGTGGCTGATGCCATAAGTAGAAAGGAAAGAGTAAAGCCTAAGAGAGTTAGAGCTATGAATATGATCCTTCAGTCGAGTATCAATGATAGGATACTAGCGGCTCAGAAGGAGGCTGTGGATGAGTTTGCAATATTGCAGAAAGGTTTAGATGAGATGATAGAACAAAGAAGTGATGGAACTTTGTACTACCTAGATCGAATATGGGTACCTTTGAAGGGTGAAGTGAGAACCCTGATAATGGATGAAGCCCATAGGTCGAAGTAGTCTGTACACCCAGGAGCTGATAAGATGTATTATGATTTAAGAGATAGGTATTGGTGGCCTAGAATGAAAAAGGATATAGCTGAGTATGTTGGTAGTGTTTCGATAGTTTTGAAGGTTAAGGTCGAGGGAGCACCAATGGCTCTGGCTTGCTCAGCTACGAGATTTCCCGTATGAAAATGGGAAGTGATAGCTATGGATTTTTATGACTAGTTGCTAGAACTAGTAGTGGGCATGACATTAATTTAGGTCATTGCGGAACGATTGACTAAGTATGATATTTTCCTCTTTTGCGTTTTTGAGGATTATAAGATGGAAAGGTTGGCTAGATTGTATTTGAATGAGATAGTTGCTAGCAGGTTTAGAATTTAGTTGTGTTTGGGCCGATCTAGATTATTGGATCGTGATAGTCATTTCACATCGAGGTTTTGGCAGTCAATGCTCCAGATGGCATTAGGAACTGTTTAGGACTATGAGTTACGGTTATCACCTCAGACCGATGGTCAGAGTGAGCGTACTATTCAGACTTTGGAATACATGCTTAGAGTGTGCGTCCTAGACTTCGAAGGAAGTTGGGGTGTTCATCTTCTATTGGTTGAGTTTTCGTATAACAATAGTTATCATTCTAGTGTGAGATGTGCTCCATTTAAGGCATTGTATGGTAGAAAGTGTAGTTCGCCAATTATGTGGGCTGAGGTTGGAGAAGGTCAATTAATAGGACATGAGTTAGTGCAAGAGACTATTGAAAAGATCTCGCAGATTAAGGATAGACTTAAGGCTGCGTGTGATCATCAAAAAAGTTATGCTGATAAGAGGAGGAAGCCTCTAGAGTTTAGTGTAGGTGACTATGTCTTGCTCAAAGTGTCGCCTTGGAAAGGTGTGGTATGCTTTGGGAAGAAAGGGAAGTTATCACCTAGGTTTATTGGACCGTTTGAGATTATTAAAAAAGTAGACCCTGTGGCCTATCGGTTAGATTTGCCTGAGGAGTTGAATGGTGTTCATGACACGTTTCACGTGTCGAACCTTAAGAAGTGTTTGGCTAATCCAACACTAAAAGTGCCTTTGGATGAGATTCGAGTTGATGCTAAGTTAAATTTTGTGGAAGAGCCTGTGGAAATTTTGGAAAGAGAGTTTAAGAAGTTGAAGCGTAGTAGGATTGCCATCGTCAAGGTTCGGTGGAATTCGATACGTGGTCCTGAATTCACGTGGGAACGTGAAGATCAGATGAATTTAAAGTACCCGGATTTGTTTAGTAATGTTAGTAGTTGAATTTCAGGGATGAAATTCTTTAAGGGAGGTAGAATGTATCATGGCTTACAATTAGTCCTATTTATACTAAAAACTTTAAAGCTTAGGTCTTCAATGTGTGTTTCTTCTGTGAGAGTAATCTGAGGTGTGCTTGTTGTGTGAGTGAAATCCCAAAGCAATTTCAGCCATTGATCATCTTTTGTGCTTCTTTGAATTTATGGCAATTCGTTGGATTGTGATTGTAATGTGTGGGATTGCCAACTTGGCAATGCAACATGTGACAGGGTTTTAGTGGGTTAAGGGTGAAGATTTTACCCTTTGAATTCTTGGTGTTGCAGGGTAAAAGGGAGGAGGACGACCCGTGAATAGTACTGGGTTTAAATGGGCGGGAAAATTGGTTTATGGGTAACAGGGGAAAACTTTGGAGAATTGGCAAAAATGGTCCCCCAAAGTTATGTTTAGTTTTGCGATAATCGTCCTTTGTGGTGATAAGTTTGGGAGGATGGCAAAGATGGCCCTCCAAGGTTTATATCATGTTTGCAAATTCAGTCCTTGTAGTGGTACAACTTTGGGAAGTTGGCAATTCAAGCCCCTCTCTTTGTTAATTGTCATTGCAAGGATAGTCCTTGTGATGATACAAGTTTAGGGGGTTAGCTGTTTTGCCTCCTAAACTTGTATTTGAGCTTATCTTGGGCCGGTTTGGGTTTAAAAATGATTTGGGCCTTTTGGGCCCATTCGGTCTTCAATATATCCCTTAATGGGCTGCCCCGGTCCATTAGATGGGTAAGGGTGGCCCATCAAGAATTTCTTCGGTTTTGGCTTCGGGTTTGACCTTTGACTTTTCTGGGGTTGACTTTTGACTTTTCACGCTCTTCACATTCCCGTGCTTGGTTTTGTCGTTTTGGCTTCGTTTTTCGTCTTTTTCTTGAATATCCGTTACCTGCATAATACAAATGCAAAACATACATATACAGTGTATTTTTGGTACGTTTTTGGTCATCTAAGCTTGTTTTTAATGGACAATGGTATGTGTATTTAAACACATACCATATTTCTTGGCTTATATGAGCTTATATGCTACGTGTAATTTCTCAAAATCACTAAGAAAGTGATTTTGATTATTTTTGTGTTATGGCATATGTTGTGGACTATTTTTGAGGCTTATAGTTGTAACCAAAAGTGATATGTAGCTTATTAGCTTATTTTTTAGCTTAATATGCGTATTTTGGGGTTTATGGACTCACGGCACAATAAGTTTATTTGAGCCGCGGCTTAATGAGAGGGCTTATTGTGGTCCGGATTTTTTTTACATATAAGTATATGTTTATATATGTAAATAGACTTTGGTTTTGAACTTAAATAGTATTTTGGACTTATATATGTCATAATGGACCTTTGTTGGGCCTTAAGGCTCAATAAGCGATATGTAGTAGTTATGAAAATTCTGATGGACTTTTGAAAGTGGAAATGTATTTACGAAGTGATATTGAATGATATTTTAGAGAAAAAATATTGGTAAGTGTTAAAGATTGAGATTTTGGAATTTTGTCGAAAAGTGTCGAATTTGTGAAAATTGATGAAAATAAGGTTTGAAACCTTGGAAAACGTTGCAGAAACGTACGGGTCATGTCGAAATTTCGTAAAAAGTTTATACTTAGAAATTTTCTTAAAAACATGATTTTTTATTTTTAAATAATAAAATATTATTTTATTATTTTATTTATTTAATAAATTCACTAAAAGACAAAAAATATATTTTTTCTCGAAACTTCTCCAAAGTGTTTATTATGAGAAAACGTTTCATTTTCAACAGTATAATGATTATTTTGAAGTGACTAAGGTGTACCGAATGGACTTGTCAAGATATATTTATAATTAATAATTATAAATATTTATTATATTACTTATCTATTTACGCTAAATAGTATAAGTATTTATTATCGAAGAATGAGATTGATATGATTGTGGAGATAAGTTGTCAACCATCACACCACTAAAACTATTTTAGGTAATTGTACAACGCGTCTAAACTCTATGCATCAAACGTGAAGATTATTTTGGAATTAGATGATTAAATTGAGACATTAACTGGACTAGGTCGTGTGCGGGAGTCGTTGCATTTGCTTGTGTAGTAGAAGTTGGTTGCTAAAGGCTTGCTTGAGGTGAGTTCTAGTAGCCCCACTTTTTACTGTTTTTCCGTTGGGGGAAAGTGATACTCAAATGTGTTTGAAATGTTTTGAATTGAACTGTGCGAAATGTGGTTTTGTTTTTGGACAAGTTATGTGCTTATGACTGCTATGTGAATATTAAGTGATGCATGATTGTTTGGATCGGATGGGTACGCCTACCCAGTGGGAGCGGATGGGTACGCCTACCCAAGTTGTGTGAGGTCCTACCCTAATATAGTGCTCCAGCTGGTAGGACCTTTAGGTGCGTAAGTGACATATTATGATTGACTAGCTGTGGTGCTATGTCTTGGATTATTATGATTGACTAGCTGTGGTGCTATGTCTAGGAGTGTATGCAAAAATATTCACTGTCATATAGCACTATTGTCCACTGTTGAAATATTGGCACAACTTTTGGGTTTAAGGTCAAACCTACGAGCTCACACACATTATTGTTGACGTTTTCGTGTATCATTTTTAGTCGAATGTGAATGAAGTGTATTTGGTGATTGATAGCAGACTTAGAACTATTCCGTGTGGAATTTCGTTTGAAGTCTTGTATGCTTGTTGTTTGATTCTAGTATTTGTGATTGTATTGATATGTTGATTATGGTCACTGTGTGGGCATATGAATAATTGTAAAGAGATTTGTGGATTTTAGTTGGAATTTGGACATCACTTGAGTTTGTTCAGTGTCGGATGGTTCTTTATTGCACTTGGATTTTATGCAATGTGTTTTCTCTATTTTGAACTTGTGTTATGATTGGATCGTATGTTGCATTCCCGAATTTTTGCAGTGTCGGGGTGTGACAATGGTATCCTGAAGCCAAGGTTATAGAGAAACCAGGTGGATTGGCCTAGACTATTAACCTAAGATCCGTCATTTAGTTGCGTATAGGATCTATGTGCGCGGTGTTCCGCTTTTGTGTGCCTTTGTGTGTTCATGGTTTGGTGCCTTAGTTATGTCAGTCATTGAAATAGGTGGGCTCAATATTGAATACGAATGGGAAAGGATGCGAATATATGTCCGGTGGCCAACGATAGATATTAACGTACTCACAAACTCACTCCATACTTCGTTAATGTGTTCACACAAATCGATGTTGACACCGTAGGGTGGTGTTGCGTGTATATCTGGTTATATATAGTAAGATATTTATATATATATGCGAGTCTTCCCATTACCTAACGTTGCTTGTTCTCATCGTATAGATAATGCCGCAAGGATAAGGACCTATGTGCTGGCCCGAACTACTGCTGATAACTAGGAGGGGAAGGTCTGAGCCAGGTGAACAAGTTGGTAGAGGTGGAAGGGGTAGAAGTCCTAAGGAAGGTAATGATGAGCATGTTGATTGAATAGTCCATTGGTCAGGAAATGACCAGGGTATGCGGGAGTAATGGAGGGTGTAGATGGAGCTCAATGGGATTGTAAGAGAGCCACAATGGGGGTGCACCCGACTTCTCAACGATCATTGCCCAACAATTACAGAACCTCTTACCCGCCATGTTGGCTCAGGTTAGTAACCAAGGAAATGTTGGAAATCAGACATGGTATATGTGGGTTATGAAGAAGTTTAGGAGATATGAGGAGGAATGTGAGAGTGGAATGGCAACCGGGGTGGGTTGTTCATATAAGGGAGTTCTATAGTTATAACCCTAAGGAATATGATGGTATGGGACGTTGGATGTAGTTCTTCCTCGTTGGATTAAGGAAATGGAGTCTGTGCATGATATGAGTGGTTGTAGTATTGGACAAAATAGTAAAATACAATATGTTAATTTGTGGGTAAGGCTTTAATGTGGTGGAACTTAAGATCCGCCGCTAAGACTGGGAAGTTGTTGTTTAGTATTGTCATGGAATGACTTTAAAGTTTATGTTGATATCAAGAGTTTTGGTCCCCCATAGTATGAGATGCAAAAGGTTGGAATCTGTGTTGTCGAATCACACCCATGTCGGGGCTTGCATTGTTGTCGTATACTGATAGGATTCATGAGTGGCTAGTTAGTTCCACATTTGGTAACTACTCTTGAGGAGAGGAGGATAAGAGGTATGTGTGATGACAGAGATATGTATATGGCCTTGCTTCACAAATTCGTAGGATGGTGGCAGCAACGGAGCCAAAGACTATACAGAAGGCTGTGCAGATTTTTGGTGCACTGACCGATGAGGCTATGAGAAATGGATCAATTAAGAAAGTTGAAAAGAGAGGAAATGTGGGGGAACCTAGCAAGGATAGGATTGGAAGGGATAATAATAAGAGGACTAGGACTGTGAATGCTTTTGCTACTACTGAAGAGAGAATATAGGTACTTGGTCCAAGTGTACCACCTGCAACTCCTACCATGCACCCGGAGGACCTTGTCGCACATGCTTCAACTGTAACTGCCCAGGTCATTTGGCAAAGGATTGTAGAGGTGTATCGAGGAATGTGAATCCTGTCAATGCTAGAAACCCAACTGTTAGAGCATGTTATGAGTGTGGTAGTACCGACCATACTAGGTCAGCTTGTACTAGATGGATTAGGGCACAAGGACCGGGAAAAAATCGTCCAAACTAAATTGCTTCTAATAACGGGGGTCTGGGTCGTGGAAACCTAGGGAACCAGGCTAGGGGTAGGGCATTCATGTTGGGAGCAGAGGAATCTCGCCAGGATCCAAACATTGTGTTGGGTACGTTTACTTTGAACAATCATTTTGCCACTACCTTATTTGACTCTGGTACCGACTATAGTTTTGTTTCCACTAATTTTATACCTCTATTAGGCTTAGAGCCCATCGACTTAGGTTTTAAATATGAGATTGAGATAGCTAGCGGGCAACAAGTAGAGATTGATAAGGTTATTAAGGGTTACAAACTAGAAATCGAAGGTCATGTCTTTGACATCGATTTGATACCTTTTGGACATGGGAGTTTTGATGTGATTATAGGTATGGATTGGTTGTCTAACTATAAGGCTAAGATAATTTTCCATGAGAAGGTAGTGAGATACCACTACTCGGATGGCAAAGTGCTTAGAGGTATTGGGATAGAGACCAGGAAGAGAAGCGAGATTGGTGATGAATACTAGAGGCAAGTGAAATGAAAACAAGAAAGATTGAAGTGGTTATAAAATTTCTTGAGGTGTTTCTCGATGATCATTCTGGATTACCGCCTATTATGGAAATGAGTTTCGAATTGAGTTAATCCCAGGAGCAACACCGGTACAAAGCACCTAAATGTTTGGTACCTTCTGATAGGAAGGAGTTGTCGGGACAACTCAAGTAACTCCAAGACAAAGGATTCTTCGACCAATTTAGTCCCGCCTTGGGGAGCGCCGATGTGTTTCATTAAAAAAAAGGATGTTCTTTAAAGGATGTGTCCTGTGATTATTATAGAATTAGTAACAATTTGACCGTTAAGAATCCGGTTATACGCTTCCTAAAATTAGATGATCTATTTGATCAACTGGCAAGGTCCAGTTTTTCTCGAAGACAGGTCATATGGACGGATATACCATCAGCTGAGACTGACATTGAGGGATGACATTGCCAAAGACTGCCTTTCGGACTCTTTAAAGGACAATTCGAGTTCACTGAAATGCCCCTTTGGTCCTGACAATGCACCACCAATATTTATGGATTTGAATAAAAAGATTTGTAAGCCGAATCTGAAAATGTTAGTGATAGTGTTTTATAGACGATATCTTAATCTACCTAAGACCAAGAGGAGCATGTAGAGCAACTTAAGGTTAGTCTTGGAACTGCTCGAAAGAAGGAGAAAACTGTAATGCTAAGTTTTCCTTAGTGTGAATAATAGCTAAGAGAAGTGCAGTTCTTGGTCATGTGATAAATGGTCATGGAATTTCTGTGGACCCTAGTAAGAATGATATCTGGTTAAAGAATTGGAAAGCCCCAAGATCAGCCGACTGTGGATCCGTTCTTCTTAGAGTTGGTTGGGTATTACCCTAGGTTCATTGATAACTTCTCTAAGATAGCTAAGCCTCTTACTATCTTGACTCATAAGAGTAAGACTTTTGATTGGGGTGAGAACAGAGAATTGACAATTTCGAAACGTAACTTTTAAAGGATAAGTTGTTAATGCGCTTGTCTAGCCTCTCCTTGATGGACCGAAAGACATTTATGGTATATTAAGATGCGTCCGTGATATATGACTAGGCTGTGTTCTTAATGCAAGCGAGGTAAAGTTATAGCCTATGCGTCCTAGCAAATTAAAAATTCATGAGGAAATTATACTACCCTGATGTTAGAGTTTAGTAACGGTTTGTGTTTGACTAAGATGCTGGAGACATTATCCGAATGGGTCAAATAGGTGGACATCTATACGGATCATAAGAAGTCTCAGCATATCTTTGTCAAAACGATTGAATATGCGACAGCGGACCGTTTGATAGAGTTGTTTAGTGATTATGACTGTGAGATTCGCTACCATCCTGGTAAGGCAAATGTGGTGGATGATGCCCTAAGTAGGAAGGAAAGAGTAAAGCCTAAGAGATTAGAGCTAGTTATATGATCCCTTCAGTTGAGTATCAAAGAAAGGAAATGAGATCTGCGTCAGAAGAGTCGTGTATGAGGTGCATTATTGCAGAGAAGGTTTAGATGAGATGATAGAACAGAGAAGTGATGAAACTTGTATTACCTGGCTTTAATATGGTACCTTAAGGGTGATGTGAGAACCCTAATAATGGATGAAGCCCATAAGTCTAGATACTCTATACACCCAGGAGTTGATAAAACATACTATGATCTTAAGGATATGTACTGGTGGCCGGGAATGAAAAAGGATATAGCTGTGTATGTTATTAATTGTTTTTGAGTTGTTTTAAGGTTAAGATAAGCATCAAAGGCCATCTGGCTTGCTTCAGCAACCCAAGATTCCCGTATGGGAAATGGGAAGAATAGCTATGGATTTTGTGACTAAGTTGCCTAGGACTAGTAGTGGGCATGACACAATCTGGGTCATTGTGTACCTCGCTATGGACTAAGTCTGCTCATTTTCACCTATGTCGTGAGGATAAAAAAGAATTGGAAAGGTTGCTAGACTTGTATTTAAAAATAATGATAGTTGCTAGACATGGTGTGCCCAATCAGGATATAGAGCGGATCATGCATAGTCGTTTCACATCAAGGTTTTAGCAGTCATTGCAAGAGGCATTAGGAACCCATTTAGACATGAGTACGGCTTATCACCCTCAGACCGATGGTCAGAGTGAGCGTACTATTCAGACTTTGGAAGACATGCTTAGAGCGTGCGTCCTAGACTTCGAAGGAAGTTGGGATGTTCATCTTCCGTTGGTTGAGTTTTCGTATAACAATAGTTATCATTCTAGTGTGAGATGTGCTCCATTTAAAGCATTGTATATCGTAAGAAAGTGTGTTCGCCAATTATTGGACTGAGATTGGAGAAGTCAGTTAATAGAACCTGAGTTAATGCAAGTGCTGCGCGACACTGAGAATATCTCGCAATTAATGAAAGACTTAAGGCTGCGTGTGATCTCTGAAGTTATGCAGTAAGAGGAGGAAGCCTCTAGAGTTTAGTGTAGGTGACTATGTCTTGCTCAAAGTGTCGCCTTGGAAAGGTGTGGTACGCTTTGGGAAGAAAGGGAAGTTAGCACCTAGGTTTGTTGGACCATTTGTGATTATTAAGAAAATAGGCCATGTGGCCTATCGATTAGATTTGCTTGAGGAATTGAATGGTGTTCATGACACGTTCCACGTGTCGAACCTTAAGAAGTGTTTGGCTGATCCAACACTGCAAGTGTCTTTGGATGAGATTCGAGTTGATGCTAAGTTGAATTTTATGGAAGAGCCTGTGGGAATTTTGGAAAGAGAGATTATTTTTTTTTATTTTTTTTATTTTTTTTTTTTTTTTTTTTTTTTTTATTAAAGTTGAAGCGTAGTAGGATTGCCATCGTCAAGGTTCGATGGAATTTAAAACGTGGCCCTGAATTCACGTGGGAACGTGAAGATCATATGAAATTGAAGTACCCGCATTTGTTTAGTGATGTTAGTAGTTGAATTTCGAGGACAAAATTCTTTTAAGGGGGTAGAATGTAACCTTTGCCCTTTTTGTGTTCTGAATATTTCATTAATAGTCCTTTGACTATTTGATTGTTGTCAATTTATTCAGATTCTGTATCGTGTTGACGGTGGTGATTTTATGATATATGTGATGAATTGTGGTTTATTGCGTTTAATAATCCCTTTTGGAAGGTATTATTGTGTTATGTGTATTTCGGGTGGTTTGACCCGTGAATGTTGAGAAATGCTGAAAAACGAGTCTGACACGTCTGTTAATGTCCAAATTGAGTTTTTTAAAGGGTGTATAGTGAAAATATGATCCATGTGAATACTACTAGGTTAAAGGAAAAAGAATTTTTAAATGGAAAAAAAATGACTAATTAACTTTGTGTAAATTTTACGGTTGAGTTATCAGAATTATTTGTTGTTTGCATTGTAAATGGATTTCGACACGAAAAGCAAGACCCGAGACCCCTAGGATCCCATAGCCGGTCAAATGGTCAAGCGGGAACAAGGTGGCTAGTTTTTAGCATTGTTGTCTTGAATTTGTACACATATATTCCTTCCACTAGCTTATTTCTATCCATTTCATTTTCATTTCAAAAATAAAACACACACTTAAGTGTGTGTGTGTGTGAGTCGTCCGCCACCTAACCACCATAAACCACCATAGTTTTCCAACTTTGATCAAGAAAACATGAAGACATAAATATTTGGGGTTGATTCTAGTGTTTGGTTATTCATTTAAACAACGTTTGGGTTGTCCGGTTCGTGTCGAAATCTACAAATTTGGACATTTTCTTTTAAGTTTTCAAATTTAAATTTCGTTTGTCCTTTTGGGTTTATTTTGATTCATAGATGTTAGTTGTACAAGTTGATCGTTGTGAAAATTAATTTTTGGAAGCGAAACGGAAGAAAAAGAGGGTGTTTGGTTCGTGTAGTAAGAAAAGGAAAAAGAGGGTTTTTGTAGTTTTGATGTCATGGTTGTGATGGTTGAATAATATATGATGCTAGAATGCTTATTTTTTATAGTAGCTTGTATAGCTTATTCGAGCTTATTTTTAAGCTATTTCTTGGCTTATATGGGCTTATATGCCACGTGTACATGTCGTTCACAAAAATCACTTATAAAGTGATTTTATTAATTTGTTTATGGCATCTGTTGTGGACTATTATTGAGGCTTATGTCGTAACAAAAGCGAACTATCTATAGCTTAATTTATTTCAAGCTTAATATTCGTAATTAGGATTTTTTATGGACTCACGTTCCCAATAATCTATTCTAGCCGCTTCCTTAATGGAGGGCTTATTGTGGTTCATATTATTTTTTACATATAAGTAATATGCTTATATATGTAAATTGACCCCCCCCCTTTTTTGGTTTTGACTAAAATAGTATTTTGGACTTATATATGTCCTAATGGACCCTTGTTGGGCCTTAAGGCCCAATAAGCGATATGTAGTAGTTATGAAAATTTTGATGGACTTTTGAAAATGGAAATATATTTATGAAGTGATATTGAATGATATTTTGGAGAAAAAAATGTTGGCAAGTGTTAAAGATTGAGATATTAGAATTTTGTCGAAAAGTGTCAAATTTGTGAAAATTGATGAAAATAAGGTTTGAAACCTTGGAAAACGTTGTATAAACGTACGGATCATGTCGAAATTTCGTAAAAATTTTATACTTAGAAATTTTCTTAAAAACATGATTTTTGATTTAAAGAGCTGAGCGCGAGCGCGCGCGAGCGAGAGCGAGAGATAATATTTTTTTATTAAATAATTCACTAAAAGACGAAAATATAATTTGTTCTATGAAACTTCATCCAAAGTTGTGTTATTATGAGAACACGTTTCATTTTCCAACCGGTATAATGGAATTATTTTAAAGTGACTAAGAGTGTACCGAATGGACTTGTCGAAGGAAAAAAGACATATTTATAATTAATATATTAAAAATAAGTTATTAAATACATTATCTATTTACTCTAAATAGTATAAGTTTGTATTATCAGAGAATGAAGATTGTATATATTGTGAGATAAGTAGTCAACCAACACACCAACTAAAACTGATTTGGTAATTGTACAACCGTCTAAAACTCTACGCATCAAAACGTGAAGATTGTTTTTTGAATTGGATGATTTCAATTGAGACATTAACCGGACTGAGTCGTGTGCGGGTGTCGTTGCATTTGCTTGTGTAGTAGAAGTTGGTTGCTAAAGGCTTGCTTGAGGTGAGTTCTCGTAGCCCCACTTTTTACTGTTTTTTCGTTGGGGAAAAGTGATACTGAAATGTGTTTGAAATATTTTGAATTGAACTGTGCTAAATGTGGTTTTGTTTTTGGACAAG
The DNA here is from genome assembly GCA_026074375.1 of Tanacetum coccineum. Taxonomy (NCBI): domain Eukaryota; kingdom Viridiplantae; phylum Streptophyta; class Magnoliopsida; order Asterales; family Asteraceae; genus Tanacetum; species Tanacetum coccineum. Next base: position 49,031 of record BQNB010001513.1, on the reverse strand, counting down.
TTATATGCTTATGACTGCTATGTGAATATTAAGTGTTTGGATCGGATGAGTATGCCTACCTAGTGATTGTGATTATGGGAGCGGATGGGTACGCCTACCCAGGTTGTGTGAGGGTCCGCCCTAAAATCAAGTCTCCACTGGTATACCTGTAGGTGCGTAAGTGACATATTTGTGATTGACTAGCTGAGGGGCTAGACATGGATATTTGTGATTGACTAGCTATGTGCTATGTCCATGGAGTGTATGCATAAAAATTCACTTCATATAGCACAATTGACACTGTTGAAATAAGTTGGCACTAACTTTTAACTTAAGGACAAACCTACGAGCTCACCAACATTATTGTTGACGTTTATTAAGTATCATAAATTAAGGTAAGTGATAAAGAGTAGTTGGTGATTGATAGCAGACTTAGAAGATCCTGAAGGAATTTTCGTTTAAGTCTTGTATGCTTGTTTGTTTGATTCTAGTATTGGATGTTTTGGATTAATTTGGATTATGGTCCCCTTTGTGGGCAGATGAAATAATTTATAAGAGAATTGTGGATTAAAGTTTGCGATTTGGGACATCACCTTGAGTTGTTCAAGGTGGTTGTTCTTCATAGCAAGTGTGTTATGCATGAATTTTCTCTATTTTGTACCTTTTGTTAATGATTGAACATTATGTGCATTCCTGAGTTTCCGCCAGTGTCGGGGTGTGACAGATTGTAATCAGAGCTAAGATATAGGAGAACTAGGTGGAATGGCCTAGACTATAACCAAAACCGCCGTTTAGTTGCGTAAAGGATCTATGTGCGCGGTGGTACTGCTTTTGTTCCGTTTGTAGTGTTCATGGTTTGGTGCCTTAGTTATGTCAGTCATTGAAATGGGTGGGCTCAATATTGAATACGAATGGGAAAGGATACGAATATAAGTACGGTGGCCAACATTGTTATAATTGTATCACAACTCACTCATACTTAATAATGTTGTTCACACAAATCGATGTTGACACCGTAGGGTGGTGTTGCGTGTATACAGCGTGAGAGAGCGAGCAGCGTAAGTAAGAAATTCTAAATATAAGTGCTAGTCTTCCCACTTTACCTAACTTTGCCCATGTTCATCTCTCGTAAAGTAATGCCGCCAAGGATGAGGAACCCGAAGTGCTGGCCGGTGATATGTGTGAAAACACATATCCGTTTTATATCAAAATAGGCCCTAAAAAGACAAAATTGTGCTTAAAATGCTTGAATACTGCTTGTTTTGTCTTTGTGATTGTGTAGGTGCGGATATTGCAAAAATCTCAAGAAAACGGTTAAAATCGGGCAAACACGAACACGGGAACGGAAGAGCACACAAAGAGCCGGGAGAATGCTATCAAAAGTCAAACATGGTCAACACTAAATGACAAAAATCCCAAAAATACCAAACCAGTCCCTCAAAGTTAGCTAAATTACAAAAAACGAATCCTAATCCTAACGGAGTTAACACTTAAATTATAAAGAGATAACTCCCTTAACTCCTATAATAAAACTAATCCCGGCCAATTCCATCCCGTGCCCATTCCTTTATAAAAAGCCCAAAGTCAAAACTTTTCGCCTCGGGCAAAGAAGAATAAAACCGCATCTGTTATAATTTTTTTTTACGCGGAATTCTTGTTACTACAATCACCATCGTCCCCTTTTACCCAATATCAAAATTAAAGGCCACATGGTAATTAAGGGACGAGTTTTGGGTAATTCAAGGGATAAGGTGCATAGTGGCAGGGTTAAATGTCATCAAAAGAATGCTATTGGTCCAAACCCAAAGGGAATCACACGTGGATTGTGAAGAAATACACGGGGAAGGATTAATTACACTACATCTACTCACAAAAGAAGAACAGAGCTGTCACATCACGGATTGCCACGCTGGCAATCCGTGTGAGCTAAAAAGTGATCATACGGACGAGATTGAGTTACCAATGATTGGTAATGATTAAAGGCCAGGATTGAAAGGAGCGTGTGCAGAGGCTAAGGACCTAGAAGATTCTCTTGCAGGCTATAAATAGCCCTCACTCACTCACACACGGGGATCATCTTTTTAATCTAGTTTTTAGCTTTTAATATTTTTAGTTAAATTGTAATTTTCATAAAATTAGCTTATGTAGTTTTCCTTCAAGTTTTTCAAGCTTATTGTACTCTTTCTTTTCCAGCATATTGTAATCAGTTTTTCTATTAGATACAAATATAATTTAGTTTACATAAACGTTTTAATATAAGCTTTTAAAATACTCAAATAATGTTTACTACTATTAACAAAAGCCTCACAAGCTCACATTAGATCTTTGGAGATCTCAAAGCTAAATAAGTCTTAATATAAGCCATCTACTCGTACTCACTTAAATAATCAGCCTAATTACCTTTGCTTATAATGGATTTAAGCTTTTTGGATGATAAGCTAAATATGGAAGAGCTTATAGGACGTTTACTAGCTTGTCTTCTAGACAAGCTAGAGCTGTAGACAAGCTCTTTGAGCTTTTGATACCTTTGTTTAGCTAAGGTTTTGGTAAGTTTTCATTTACTTTTCTGTCTTTAAATTCCTAGTTTAGATTTACTTAATTTGCTTATTTGTTTGCTTAATTGTGCTTATATCTGCTTTATTATGCTTATTGATTGTTTTTAATTATCTGTTCTCATATAATTTAGCTTAGATTTAGTTTTTATAGTTGTCTTCATAATCTGTCATAAAATCTCTAAAAAACCAAAAAAATATTAGCATAGTTCTTAGTTTTTAGTTTCTGGCTTATTTGCTTACTAATATAAGTTCATTAGGTTTGTCATAAGCTATGCATAATCTGGTATTTGAGTTTTGTTCACTAGATCTGTTTTTCATAAGCCAAAAATAAGATTTATGATTTTAAAAGGGTGTTTGGCACAACAGTACTATCTATAAGTTAGTACTGTTTGTGGTCTTGTGGTTTTTGGAATTTGATTCAAAGCTCTCATTTAAGCTTGTTAAAGTAGTTTTTATAAGTTAGTTTAAAGTAAATCAGTTTTATGCTAGTTAGTTTTCATAAGTTCAAATTTGTCAAACTCCATTTGCATTACTAAGCTTAGATCTGTTATAGTATTTGTTATCTTCTTAGTTGCTTGAAACTAGGTGTTAATCAAGTGTTATAGTAGTGCATTAGGCCTGCATTTGTTGGATTTAAGTTTAGGTCTCTCTTTGGTTAATTGCATCAGTATAAAGAACAGCTAAACTGTCCATTTTCTAGCTTAAATTTTAGTAAGTAAAAGTAGTTTTTAGCTTTCAATTTTCTTTGCACAAGTAGTTTTTAGGTTAATATAGATAGCTTAGGTTTTATTTTAGCTTAAAAAGTTAATTTGCTTATCTGAATTAGGTCTGCATTATTGCTTATTTAGTTTATTAAGATTAGCAGTATTAAGTTCAAAGCTAGCAGTACTAACTTTTAAGTTAGTACTGTTGTGCTTATTTAAGCATTTTTCCTTTATTATTTTTGCTTTCTTCTTTCTAATTCAGCTTATTAGGATAATGTTAGTTTTAAGAATAGCTTATTATTCATTGCTTTTAGCTTATTGTTCAATTAGCTCAACTTAAAGTAGTTTTTAGTTTTAAAAAAAATATTGAAAAAAGCCAAAAATATAGTTAAGTAGGTATTCTGTCACCTTTTTATTTAGTTTCTAGCTTATTTAGGGCTTTTCATAAAAAGTTGCTTTTATTAAAAATGCTTATTTTTAGGAGCTTTACAACTTTGTTTTTTTAAGTTTTTCAAAAAAAATAAAAAAAGGGGAAAGTGGAAGTCGGGGGTGAGCAAGACTCGAACCCCCAACCTCAAACACTCACACTTTATAACACCACTCACTACCACTGACCCGGGTCCTTTTTCATTAGACTTTACATTATTTAATTTTATACACGATTTAGCTAAAATGCATAATAAGGCTGTTTTCAGCTTTTTTCTGTGGCTTTTTTGATAAGCTGTGTTTTTATACGTTTATTTTTTCTAGGTTGTCAATGAGTATAAATCAATTTTCTGTAATTTTTCTAGAACTTTCATAGTTCGTTTAGTATTTTTAAACATTTATTTTCATTAAAAACTTTAAAAAATCATAAAAAATAGAAAAATAATCAAAAAAATATAAATCTTTTTAGAAAATTTTCTTTAATCATAAAGTTCATAGGAAAATTAGTTTTGCTTTCATAGGGTCTAATTTGCAAAATTTTGATTTTTTAAAGAACGAGATTTGTTCCCGTTTTCGTTTTTCGTATTTTAAAGCTCGTTTCAACTCCGTTTTTGTTCTAGTTTTCTTTAAACTTACTTTTTAATCATATAGAGTCCATTTAAAAAAGAAAAAATCAAGTTAGGTTTATTTTTAGAAATTTATTGTTTTTGACCTCCGTTTAGGGGTCCCGTTTTGCGTTTTTAGTTAAAATTTGGTTTCCTGTTATTTGTCCTCGTGCTTAATTGTTATAATTTGTTTATTTTAATTTTTAAAAGTAGATAATCAAACCAACCTTTGTATCCAATTCAAATCATTGTCCGAACATCAAACGTGGTTTCAATTTCACAAGTCGTTAGGGGATAACGACCCGGGAATCACACTTCCCGGTTTATATACGTATTATATTATATATATTTGTGAAGATTTTCCTTTTTACCTTTATCCTCAAGGGTAATTTGATAATTTTCCATCATATATTATATATTTTATTATTACATATATATAATTTTTTAACGAATCAGTCGGCCTACTGCCGAATCACTAGGAGGGGGAACGGGTGAACAGGTTGGTAGAGGTGGAAGGGGTAGAAGACCTAGGGAAGGTAATGATAAGCATGTTGATGAATTGAATGGTCAAGGAAATGACCAGGGTATGGGAGCTAATGGGGGTGTAGAGGGAGTCAATGGGAATGTAGAGAGAGCCAATGGGGGTGCACCTGACTTCTCAACTATCATTTCCCAACAATTGCAAAACATCTTACCGCCATGTTGGCTCAGGTTAGTAACCGAGGAAATGTTGGAAATTAGAATGGTAATGTGGTTAATGAGAACGTTTAGGAGAACGTTGGGAATGTGATAGTAAATGGCAACCGGGTAGGTTGTTCATATAAGGAGTTCTTAACTTGTAACCCTAAGGAATATGATGGTAAGAGAGGTGCTGTAGTTCTTACTCGTTGGATTGAGAAAATGGAGTCTGTGCATGATATGAGTGGTTGTAGTATTGACCAAAAAGTAAAATACACTGCTGGTTCATTTGTGGGTAGGTCTTTACGTGGTGGAACTCTCAGTCAGCACGCTAAGACGGGAATTGTTGGTTTAGTATGTCATGGAATGACTTTAAGTTTATGTTGATACAAGAGTTTTGTCCTAGTCATGAGATGCAAAACTTGGAATCTAAGTTGTGGAATCACACCATGGTCGGGGCTTGCCATGTTGCGTATACTGATAGGTTTCATGAGTTGGCTAGGTTAGTTCCACATTTGGTAACTCCTGAGAGTAGGATGATTGAGAGGTATGTGTATGACCTTGCTTCACAGATCCATGGGATGGTGACAGCAATGGAGCCAAAGACTATTACAAATGGCCTTGTGCAGATTTTTGGCTGCCCTGATGATGAGGCTGTTTTAGGAAAGAATGATCAATTAAGAAGTTTGAAAAGAGAGGTAATGTGGGGAAACCTAGCAAGAATACGAGTAGAAGGGATGATAATAAGATGACTAGGACTGTGAATGCTTTTGCTACTACCGTGAACCCTATAGGAAGAAAGAATATGGGTACTTGGCCCAAGTGTACAACCTGCAACTCCTACCATGCACCCGAAGGACCTTGTCGCACATGCTTCAACTATAACTGCCCAGGTCATTTAGAAAAGGATTGTAGAGATCGTGCCATAGGCTCCTCGCGCGCGCACTCACCACGCGCTTCAATGCTAGAAAACCCAAACTGTTAGTAGCATGATATGAGTGTGGTTTTATAGTACGACCATACCAGTCAGCTTGTACTAGGATGGATTAGGGCACAAGGTCGGTGAGAAAATCGTCCAACAAATTGCTTCTAATAACGGGGGTCTGGGTCGTGGAAACCTAGGGAACCAGGCTAGGGGTAGGGCATTCATGTTGGGAGCAGAGGAATCTCGCCAGGATCCAAACATTGTGTTGGGTACGTTTACTTTGAACAATCATTTTGCCACTACCTTATTTGACTCTGGTACCGACTATAGTTTTGTTTCCACTAATTTTATACCTCTATTAGGCTTAGAGCCCATCGACTTAGGTTTTAAATATGAGATTGAGATAGCTAGCGGGCAACTAGTAGAGATTGATAGGTTATTAAGGGTTACAAACCAGAAATCGTAAGGTCATGTCTTTACATCGATTTGTACCTTTGGACATTGGGAGTTTTGATGGTGATTATAGGTATGGTTGGTTGTCTACCTATAAGGATAAGATAATTTTCCATGAGAAGGTATGAGGATACCACTACCGGATGGCAAAGTGCTTAGGTGTGAGAGAGATTGAGAGAGACCGGATAGAGAAGCGGATTGTTGATGAGTACTAAGGGCTAGTGATGAAGAATACAAGAAGAGATTGTTGTGGTTTAGAAATTTTTCTTGAGGTGTTCCAGGAATGATCTATCTGGATTACAGAATATTTGTGAATTTGCAGTTTCGGATTGAGTTAACCCTTGGAGCAACGCCGGGGGTGGTAGCAATTAAGTTTCTCCTTAATGTTTGGTACTTCTGATATTGGAGAGTTGTGGGTCAACTAAGGAAATCAAGACAAAGGAATTCTTTTCGACCGATTTTGTAGCCTTTGGGGATTAGCGCGATGTTGTTCGTTAAGAAAAAAGGATGGTCTTTAAGGATTGTTCATTGATTATAGAGAATTGAAAAAGGTTGACCGTTAAGAATCGTTTTATACGCTTCCTAATATTGATTATCTATTTGATCACTTGCATGGGTCGCAGTTTTTCTCGAAGACAGGTTGTCTTAGGTTGGATACCATCAGCAGAGGACTACATGCTGCGCTCGCGTACAATTCATAGAACTGCTTTAGGACTCGGTATGGACATTTCGAGTTTTTAGAGTTTCACTGTAATGCCTTTGGTTGACCAATGCACCACAATATTTATGGATTTGATAAATAGAGGTTTGTAAGCCGTATCTTGTATAAGTTTGTGATAGTTTTTATAGACGATTATTCTTAATTCTCTAAGATAAGAGGAGCATTGTCGTGCACTTAGGTTAGTCTTGGAACTGCTCAAAAAGGAGAAACTGTATGCTAAGTTTTCTAAGTGTGAATTTTAGCTAAGAGAAGTGCAGTTTCTTGGGCATGTGATAAATGGTAATGGAATTTATGTGGACCCTAGTAAGATTGAAGCTGTTAAGAATTGGAAAGCCCCTAGAACTCCGACTGTGGTTCGTTCGTTCTTAGGATTGGTTGGGTATTACCCTAGGTTCATTGATAACTTCTCTAAGATAGCTAAGCCTCTTACTATCTTGACTCAGAAGAGTAAGACTTTTGATTGGGGTGAGGAACAGGAATTGGCATTTCAAACCTTAAAGGATAAGTTGTGTAATGCGCTTGTTCTAGCTCTCCTTGATGGACCGAAAGACATTATGGTATATTATGATGCGTCCGGGATAGGACTAGGCTGTGTGTTAATGCAAAGAGGTAAAGTGATAGCCTATGCGTCTAGGCAATTAAAAATTCATGAGGAGAATTATACTACCCATGATTTAGAGTTAGGTACGGTTGTGTTTGCACTTAAGATCTGGAGACATTATCTGTATGGGTCAAATAGTGTCATCTATACGGATCATAAGAGTCTTCAGCATATCTTTTGTCAAAAAGAGTTGAATATGCGACAGCGTCGTTGGATAGAGTTGTTTAGTGATTATGACTGTGAAATTCGCTACCATCCTGGTAAGGCAAATGTGGTGGCTGATACCCTAAGTAGGAAGGAAAAAGTAAAGCCTAAGAGAGTTAGAGCTATGAATATGACCCTTCAGTCGAGTATCAAGGATAGGATACTAGCGGCTCAGAAGGAGGTGTCTGATGAGTCTGCAGGATTGCAGAAAGGTTTAGATGAGATGATTGAACTTAAGAATGATGAAGCATTGTATTACCAGGATCAAATATAGGTCTCTTTGAAGGGTGATGTGAGAACCCTGATAATGGATGAAGCCCATAAATCAAAGTACTTTGTATACCCAGGAGCTGATAAGATGTATTATGACCTTAGGGATAGGTATTGGTTGCCGGGTATAAAGAAAGACATAGTTGTGTATGTGAGTAAGTGTTTGACTTATTTGAAGGTTAAAGCTGAGCATCAGAGGCCATCTGTATTGCTATAGCAACCTAAGATTCCCGAATGGAAATGGGAAGGAATAGCTATGGATTTTGTGACTAAGTTGCCTAGGACTAGTAGTGGGCATGACACAATCTGGGTCATTGTGGACCGATTGACTAAGTATGCTCATTTTCTACCTATGCGTGAGGATTATAAGATGGAGAGATTAGCTAGGCTATACTTGAATGAGATTGTTGCTAGGCATGGTGTTCCGATCTCGATCATATCTGATCGTGATAGTCAGTTCACATCGAGGTTTTGGCAGTCAATGCAAGAGGCATTAGGAACCCGTTTAGACATGAGTACGGCTTACCACCCTCAGACCGATGGTCAGAGTGAGCGTACTATTTAGACTTTGGAAGACATGCTTAGAGCGTGCGTCCTAGACTTCGGGGGAAGTTGGGATGTTCATCTTCCATTAGTTGAGTTTTCGTATAACAATAGTTATCATTCTAGTGTGAGATGTGCGTCGTTTGAGGCTTTGTATGGTAGGAAGTGTCGTTTCCTGATTATGTGGGCTGAGGTTGGAGAGGGTCAGTTGATAGGACCTGAGTTAATGCAAGAGACCACTGAGAAGATCTAGCAGATTAAGGATAGACTTAAGGTTGCGCGTTATCGCTAGAAAAGTTATGTTGATAAGAGGAGGAAGCCTCTAGAGTTCAGTGTATGTGACTATGTCTTGCTCAAAGTATCACCTTGGAAAGGTGTGGTACGCTTTGGGAAGAAAGGGAAGTTTGCACATAGGTTTGTTGGACCATTTAAGATTATTGAGAAAATAGGCCCTGTGGCCTATCGATTTGATTTGCTTGAGGAATAGAATGGTGTTCATGACACGTTCCACGTGTCGAACCTTAAGAAGTGTTTGGCTGATCCAACACTGCAAGTGCCTTTGGATGAGATTCGAGTTGATGCTAAGTTGAATTTTGTAGAAGAGCCTATAGGAATTTTAGAAAGAGAGTTTAAGAAGTTGCAGCGTAGTATGATTGCCATCGTCAAGGTTCAGTGGAATTCTAAACGTGGCCTTGAATTCACGTGGGAACGTAAAGATCAGATGAAATTGAAGTACCCACAATTTTGTTATATGTTATAGTGAATTTCCCCGGGGACGAAATTCATTTATAAAGGGGGTAAATGAACATTTGTCCCTATTTGTGTATATGCTGAATATTTCATTAATAGTCCTTTGACTATTTGACTGTTGTTAATTTATTCAGATTCTGTACCGTGTTGATGGTGGTGATTTTATGAGATATGTGATGAATTGTGGTTTATTGTGTTTACTAATCCCTTTTGGAAGGTATTATTGTGTTATGTGTATTCCGGGTGGTTTGACCCGTGAGTGTTGAGAAATCTCATGGGCGGTCAAATGGTCAAGAGGACTATTAATGAAATATTCATAACACAAAAAGGGCAAATGGTTGTCTTGCATTTGTACACATATATTCCTTCCACTAGCTCATTTCTATCCATTTCATTTGCATTTCAAAAATATAACACACACTTAAGTGTGTGTGTGTGAGTCGTCGGCCACCTAACCACCATAAACCACCACAGTTTTCTAACTTTGATAAAGAAAACATGAATACATAAATATTTGGGGTTGATTCTACTGTTTGGTTATTCATTTAAACAACGTTTGGGTTGTCCGGTTCGTGTCGAAATCTACAAATTTGGAGATTTTTTTGTAAGTTTTCAAATTTAAATTTCGTTTGTTCTTTTGGGTTTATTTTGAGGCATAGATGTTAGTTGTACAAGTTTATCGTTGTGAAAATTAATTTTTGTTTGGTTCGTGTAGTAAGAAAAGGAAAAAGAGGGTTTTTGTAGTTTTGATGTCGTGGTCGTGATGGTTGAATAATATATGATGCTAGAATGCTTATTTTTGATAGTAGCTGGTATAGCTTATTCGGGCTTATTTTTAAGCTATTTCTTGGCTTATATGAGCTTATATGCCACGTGTACTTTCTAAAAATCACTAGAAAAGTGATTTTAATTATTTTTGTGTTATGACATATGTTGTTGACTATTTTTGAGGCTTATGGTAGTAACCAAAAGCGATACGTAGCTTATTAGCTTATTTTCTAGCTTAATATGCGTATTTTAGAGTTTATGGACTCACGGCCCAATAAGTCTATTTGAGCCGAGGCTTAATGGAAGAGCTTATTATGGTCCGGATTATTTTACATATAAGTATATGCTTATATATGTAAATGGACTTTGGTTTTGGACTTAAATAGTATTTTGGACTTATATATGTCCTAATGGACCCTTGTTGGGCCTTAAGGCCCAATAAGCGATATGTAGTAGTTATGAAAATTTTGATGGACTTTTGAAAGTGGAAATATATTTACGAAGTGATATTGAATGATATTTTGGAGAAAAAATGTTGGTAAGTGTTAAAGATTGAGATTTTGGAATTTTGTCGAAAAGTGTCGAATTTGTGAAAATTAATGAAAATAAGGTTTGAAACCTTGGAAAATATTGTATAAACGTACAGGTCATGTCGAAATTTCGTAAAAAGTTTATACTTAGAAATTTTCTTAAAAACATGATTTTTGATTTTTAAATAATAAAATATTATTTTATTATTTTATTTATTTAATAAATTCACTAAAAGACAAAAAATATAATTTTTCTCGAAACTTCTCCAAAGTGTTTATTATGAGTAAACGTTTCATTTTTAACCGTATATTGATTGTTTTGAAGTGACTAAGGTGTACCGAATGGACTTGTCGAGATATATTTATAATTAATAATTATAAATATTTATTATATTACTTATTTATTTACACTAAATATTATAAGTATGTATTATCAGAGAATGAGATTGATATGATTGTGGAGATAAGTTGTCAACCATCACACCACTAAAATTGTTTTGGGTAAATTGTACAACGCATCTAAACTCTATGCATCAAACGTGAAGATTGTTTTGGAATTGGATGATTAAATTGAGACATTAACTGGACTAGGTCGTGTGCGGGCATCGTTGCATTTGCTTGTGTAGTAGAAGTTGGTTGCTAACGGCTTGCTTGAGGTGAGTTCTCGTAGCCCAACTTTTTACTGTTTTTCCGTTAGGGGAAAGTAATACTCAAATGTGTTTGAAATGTTTTGAATTGAACTGTGCGAAATGTGGTTTTGTTTTTGGACAAGTTATGTACTTATGACTGCTATGTGAATATTAAGTGTTTGGATCGGATGGGTACGCCTACCCAGTGATTGTGATTATGGGAGCGGATGGGTACGCCTACCCAGGTTGTATGAGGTCATGCCCTAATATAGTGCTCCAACTGGTAGGCCCTTTAGGTGCGTAAGTGACATATTGTGATTGACTAGTTGTGGTGCTATGTCTTGGATTATTGTAATTGACTAGTTGTGGTGCTATGTCTTGGAGTGTATGCATAAATATTCACTGTCATATAGCACTATTGTCCACTGTTGAAATATTGGCACAGCTTTTGGGTTTAAGGTCAAACCTACGAGCTCACCAACATTATTGTTGACGTTTTCGAGTATCATTTTCAGGTGAAGTGAAAGAAGAGTAGTTTGGTGATTGATAGCAGACTTAGAAGTATCCCGTGTGGAATTTCGTTTGAAGTCTTGTATGCTTGTTGTTTGATTCTAGTATTTGGATGTTTTGGATTAAGTTTGGATTATGGTCCCCTGTGTGGGCATATGAATAATTGTAAGAGATTGTGGATTTTAGTTGCGATTTGGGACATCACTTGAGTTTGTTCAAGGTGGATGGTCTTCATAGCACTTGGAGTTTATGCAATGTAGTTTTGTCTATTTTGTACCTTGTGTTATGATTGATCATTATGTTGCATTCCCGAGTTTCCGCCATTGTCGGGGTGTGACATACATGCATGTAACCATGGTTTATGAAGCTTAAATATTTATATGCGTGAGAATTTGTTATGAGAATTATTTAATTGCAATATTCGGGAAGACCCTTTTTTGAATCAACTGCATAACTGATTCTAGTTTAGTATGATTAATTTTGTTCAATATGTTTTGCATGTTTTATATTTATGTCGATTTTATATAATTATGCAAAAATGATTTTTAAAATTAATATAGACTAAAAGTACATGATTTTTATTGTGTGTATATTGATACATACACTTTGCAAAATCATGGACTATATACGTAAATTTTTTAATTTTCTTGCAAACGTTCTATAACGCAGGGGTTTAGAGGTTTCCGCAAGGGAACCCGCGACGGAACATGCAAGAATACATAATATTTACATAAACAGTTTTAACAGTATTTTAAGTATCTCGTTAATCATTACTAGGTTGATTACTTCCCATGGGGATTTAACCTTATCCGTAGTAAAATTTTATACTTAGAAATATTGTAAAAATGGTAACCCTAATTTTATAAATGGCATGAAAATTTATAAAATTGAGGGATTTATAGAAAGTTTTAAAAACAAAAACGGAAAGGTTTTACAAATTTTGGTAACATTGTTTTATCAATTTATACCCTAAAAATTAAGTCAGTGCCATCCAAGTATTAAATCACTTGAATTTGTTTTTTACTCTAAGACAGTCTTGGTGAATTGCAAGACAAGGTAATATAACAATCGTATGGTCAAACCTGAGACTGTAAAATTACAGATGAAATTTTGGATGACTTATATCGAGTATGGTTGGTCAGACCTTCGACCCGTGGCACATGATGGGGGTGAAACATGCTACTTGGCATTATAATCCTGAATTATATTGCCTTGTACCCCATAAATTTAAGAGTTGCACATGTAGCAATTATCTCACGCATATTACCTTTTGAGTTATACCATTTCTAGTAGATCAACTGCATTAATGGTACAACGTCAAGTTGGATCTTAGACCCTTCTAAAATTAATTGTTTATTTATATAAACATGGGTAGTTAATTTTTAAGGGATGAATTATCGAAAATACTAAAAATGAACTTTGCAAGTTCTTTTAATGTATTAGTGCAACGTATATCATAAATAGGGGTTTGTTCTTACTTGTGGAAGACAAACTATGTCCATTTTTCTTTTGGAAAATAAGACTATTTCCTATACTTTTCACTTGCAGGAAAAGTTATAATAGGAATGAAAGAATTATCCTAAATTATAATCGAACTCATACCAAACTTCATGTTAAGTTAATTGGACTTCTTATTCTTTCAAGATTGATTCAATATCCCTTTCGGTTTTGAAATATTTGAATTATAATAAGAAACTTGGATAACTAGAGAACTTGTGTCTATAGCTACCAAGAATAAAATATCTTGTTGTAAACAAGACATATTTATGAGGTTTGATTGGAAGACGGAAAGATCACCTCAATACTGTAAAAGGCAATAACTAGAGAACTTGTGTCTGTAGCTGTTTCCTTAAACCAGTAAGAAATGTTGCACACCCTTGAGGTAAAGTGGGCAGATAAAGGAGGAATTGCATGCCAATTTTTCAAGTTAACAAATAGCTGAGATGGCTAGAACTTGAACACACTTACTTTCATATCTAAGTACTTGCTTACTAGTCCATGTGACTCACATTAGCAATAATGTGTAGATATTAAATAAATGGAAAGATAAATTGCAAATTACTTTCACTAGTGAAGAAGCACTCACATTGTTGTTAGATCTAGTGGGAGTAATGCATTTTTTCTAATATAGGACAAACTTGCAATGTTGTCAAATTTAGTGGGAGTTATGAGTTGATTACCTCATAGACATCCTATTTTATTTCTGGCTTGGCTTGAAATAATAAATTACTTTCCAAGTGTGAAACATCTTCGTTTAGTAAAGAATCATAGTGTATTATCTTTGATAACTTGTTGCCTTTGAGATGTCGCTTCCGTTTAATATTATCTTTGATAGTTATGCACGATTCCTTATTAATAGATGGAGTTATATATATACTAGCTATAAGCTTGACATTACCATATTGTCAATACAAACAAACTAACTAGTGTGGTGTTGTTTTATGCAAAGAAGTTGTACCCTGCACAAGTGAGAGAAATCTTTATTGTGTGCAAGAAATAACTTAGAACAATATGACTAATGGTTTCTTGACTGTAAAGTAAGAAAACTATTACTCTACTAGGACTTTTACACATTTAATGTATGTAGCCCTATTAAGAGAATGTGACAAATAAAAAGATAATCACCCAAGAAAAAGTTTTCTTGGAAATCCATAACATGGAGTTTGAAAATTAACTTGAACTTACTAATAACTTACATGTAAGTTTAACAAAAAATTGTTATGTCTTCTTGTTAAAGACATGTACATTAAGTTCTTTACTTGTGATAAGACTTATAACGTAAAGTAAAAAGTTATCCTGTTATGTCTTCTTGTTAGAGACATGTACATGAAGTCATTGAATTGGTCAAAGACTTATAACGAATAGTAATGTATTGGATGTTTATGTCTACTTGTTAGTACATACACATTAAGTTGTTAACTTGATCAAAGACTTATAAAAGGATGCAATTGGCTTAGTAATACTATTAATACCATTACGTTTTAACTTAAGTTGGTATAATAGGAAAAGCCATAAAGTATAAGATCAATCTTATTGGAATACCACAAGTTTATGGTATGTCCAGCAAGGGTAATCAAACTATATATAGATATTATTTTGATTCGTGATGACCTTAAACTTATTTAACTCCTAAAAAAGATCATGGTTAGATATTTGAGTATGTCATGGATATACCCAATTAGACTCCAACCTAGAAGGTTAATTCAGATAAATGAGATGTATCTCATTGTGTCTTGATTAAAGTTCTAAATTTGGAAAAAATCTCTTGGAGATTATTGTTGACAAATGCCTAGAACTGTTAAGTGTATTTTGTTGGATACCCAATGGAAACGATGGGATACCATTTCTACAACCCACACGAGAACAAAGTTTCTGTTGCTCGTCAATGCTGAATTATTTGATAATAGTCTCAAATATACAAGAAGCGAGTGGGAGTCTCACTTTGCTAAAGCGAGTGGGAGTAGTGTAGGTCTTGAATTAATTCAAGAAGAAGATACATAAACCTTCTATAAACGCACTAGCGAATGTCATACTAAGACTAAACATGAAAATGTTGAGCCTTAGAATGATGTTACTCACATTCATAGATCCACAAGGATACCTCATGATATGTTTCTATATCAATGGTATAGATTATGAGTTAGAGAATCAATTGTGAACCTGCTAACTATAGGAGATGCATTGTTAGATCTTGGATTTAATGAATGAATCAAAGACTATGAATGAAGAGATGTTGTCCAAACGAAGATAATCATATTCTTGGAATTTGTTTTATCTTTGACCTATTGGTTTGATGATGAGGTTTAATTGAGCTTCCTGTTGGAAACAAGAAAAGTATCGGTTACTTCCAAGTTGTAATAGTCTTAGCCCGTAGTTTGTTATATGATTAGTCTAGTAAGCTAGTCTGGCCCAAGGCCCATAGAAAGCCCGTTAAGGCCCATGGCCGGCCATGTAAGTAGTTTATATACCCTCTTCATGCCTTGGAGAGGGTGGTTGGTTGTTTCATTTCTCATTTTACACACATAATAATATTATCATCTTTCTCTCTCTAGAAACCTTCCAACCCACTTCTCTCTCTAGTTCTTGCATAACATTAAAGATTACTAGTATTCTTCAATTGGTATCAAGAGCCATGGAGTGGTGTGTTTAGTTTTTGTGTTTGTTTTTTTTATTTGTGTTCAAAACCTTTATAAAGAGCAAAATCTTGATTTAAAATTTTTTGGCTTAAAAACCTTAAAGTTGTCATTTTTCTTGTTCCTATAGGGTTAGTAACACTAGTTGTACAAGATTTTTTGCAAAAAACCAATCAAAAATGTGTCTTTTTGAGTTTTGAAAATTTGGGTTTCGTCTCAGTTACAACCGAACTAGTCTTGTCTGTTGGAACCGAACTAGAAGATCAAACGAGTTAACCGAACTAGTTAACCAAACCAGTGGAACCGAACGAGTTGGTTTTAGTTGGAACCGAACAAGTTGTTTCTAGTTGGAACCGAACTAGCTGGTTTTAGTTGGAACCGAATGAGTTTTCATCAGTTGGAACCGAACTAGTTTCTTTAGTTGGAACCGAACGAGTTTTCTTCAGTTGGAACCGAACTAGTTGTTTTAGTTAGAACCGAACGAGTTTTCTTCAGTTGGAACCGAACTAGTTATTTTTAGTTGGAACCGAACGAGTTAGTTTAGTTGTAACCGAACGAGTTGTTATTAGTTGGAACCGAACTAGTTGATTTTTAGTTTGAACCGAACTAGTCTTTTTCTCTTGGAACCGAACTAGTCATTTTCTCTTGGAACCGAACTAGTCTTTTTGTTTGACCACCGAACTAGATAACCGAACCTGTGGAACCGAACTAGTCTCTTTGTTTGACAATCGAACTAGCAAACCGAACCAGTGGAACCGAACTAGTTTTTTGTTTGACAACCGAACTAGATAACCAAACTAGTGGAACCGAACTAGTCAAAACCTATCAACTCAAATTTCTAAACTATACGGTTATTTTCTTTGACTTGTAAAATCCCGTGAAACATTAACTTGTTTTCCCGGTTTTGTCGAGAATTGTAAAATCCCGTGTAGTTTCAAGAATTACTTCAAGACTCAACAACCACATACTTAAACACAATTTCTTTCTACCACCGATCGATCAATTAGTAATCTTTTTGATACCACGTTATCAATGACGACTCTTGCTGATAAATCACTTCTCTCGGGTGGTGACAATAAACTATCGATGCTTGAAAAACATTTGTATGATTCATGGAAAAGCAGAATGGAACTTTATATGATGAATAGACCATATAGTATAATGATCCTTGCTTCCGTTAAGAAAGGTCCACTCGTCTGGCCATCAATCACAGTGGATGGTGTAACAAGACTTAAGGAATATACTAAGCTCACCCCTGCAGAAGCCATTCAAGCTAATTGTGACATCAAAGCAATTAATATCATTCTCCAAGGCCTTCCAACAGAAATCTATGCTCTTGTGAGTCAACATCGTGTAGCCAAGGATCTTTGGGAGAAGATTAAACTGCTCATGCAAGGAACGTCGTTAACAAAGCAAGAACGAGAGTGTAAGTTGTACGATGAATTTGATAAGTTCACTTACAAGAAAGGAGAGTCGTTACACGAGTACTACTTGAGATTCACACTGCTACTCAATGATATGAACATCTACAAGATGCCACTGGAGCAATTTCAAGTTAATACCAAGTTTCTGAACACACTTCCTGATGAATGGAGCAAATTCGTCACTGATGTTTGATTGTCTTCAGAGACTTGCATACTAAATACCAATGTTGATCACTTACATGCTTACTTGGAACAATATGAATTGACATGCAAATGAAGTTCGTTTGATGCATGAACGTAACTCCGATCCATTGCTTTTAGTTGTACATCCACACCAAATCACACACACATCACCATAATCAAACTCATCAACACACTTACCAAAACACTCAACTTCAACCACCAGCTTCAACATATCCATCTCCACAGTATGGTTCCACCTTATCAGTCCTCAATGATACCAACTCCTCAATCATCAACACCACTTCAATAACGTATCTCTAATGATTTTCATCATCAATTCACCGCACAGAACGTTTATTCTACCATCTCCTCCCATCCCTCAATTGGAATATCCTCCCCAAATTAACCAACAATCTGAATTTTTCCCAACAAGACTCCGTTTAGATTGTACCTATTGTTCCAAAAAAGGTGATTATCCCATTGATGCCAATCAATCACATATGTCGTTTTTTGAACTGATGTTGTCACCTCCCGTTATCCCACTACCAATAATCAGCTGAGAAACTCGTCTAACCCTAGGCAACAAGCTACCATCAATAATGGAAGAGTTACACTACAACCAATTCAGGGGAGAAAAACTTCTTTTGCTGTGGGTACTTCAAGGACTTACACTCCAGGAGCAAGTAGAAGCAATTCTTAACAAAAGGACGTTATTGCTACCCCTGCCAAGCGGGAAGGTCACATGGTCCAGATAGTGAACCAAACCAAAGAGAAAAAGGGATGACTCGTGGTTGAAAGGAAGAAAGTGATGATAGTACAAGTCTCAAGTACATTGGTCAAAATTCTAAATGAGGAGGAAACTAGCTTTTGGTGGAGTCTAATAGTCCTAAATTTTAAAGCCCATAAGAACTATCAATTACTCATAATTGTTGCTTATTCAAGCTGATGATTAGATGCATATGACTCTGATGGTGACAACTCAACTCAGCCAAAGCTGCTCCTCATGGCGGGCGAATTTACTCATTATGGTTCAGAATGCTCTTAGCTGAGGTACACAATCATGAAATATGAATAATAATGTGGTATATCAGAGCTTGTGCAGGTGATGTCGACTTCTCAATAGTCGAATGGTGTAATCAATCGGAGACCTGCAATAACCAGTGTAGCAATATCAAGTCCTTTATTCTTAGTATGTGATTGAATCACAACAAGCAACTGTTCAGAAGTCAAACTCCTACTCCATCTGCAAAATAAGATGAATTTTTGAAATATCCTGTGATTGAACAACTTAAACCGCAATGTAGCTAATTGTACCACGACTAATCTGAAAATAAAGAGGTCAATGCTACTTAACTGCTGAGCTTGAAAAGATATAAGGAACAAGTTTAAAGTTTTGATAAGATAGGACAAAATTTGACTTAGAGGCGTAAGGATAACGTTTTTAGACACATGTGGCAAGCACATCTTTAGAGATCGATCTCTTAAACCAACCTCTTTCAGGAACATTTAAAAGAAAAATGAATCTTTATTAAAAACGTTACTCTCATAAAAAATAATTTTAAAAGAAAGAAGAAATCTAGAAAACATTGATAGAGAAATAGCTCTAGAAAAGACAGATCAAACATCCTAGATAATATTGATTTTAAAAGAGATTAATCTGCAAACCTGTTTCACATAATTAGACGCAACCCAGTTTTCATATTAGTACCACTCAACAAGCTCGAGGGTTTTCAAAATCCTTTAATCTTCAAAAAGCCTCAGCAGTCGAATCCAAAGCTATATGTTTGGTATATATTGTTCAAACTAATCCATTGTGATATCCTCTGATTCAGAAGAAACCTTAGCCACTTGCTGAAGAGATGCGTTCCAAAATGCTTTCAAAACATAAGGATAATATGATGTTAGAAAAGAAAAAGCAAGTTGACACCACACCGATACATTCTGTGAATTCTTCAGAACCCACACTTTCTATTAGACCCACCAATGTTGAGGTTCCAAAAGAACTTCCTAAAGTCAGCATGGTTAACACGAGTTTGAAAAAACTTAAATACATCTTGCAACTTTTTGATGTGAGTCAAAGAAAAGGACCCACCCACAGCTATCACTGAGGGTTTCGTGGTTTTTGAACATACCAAAAGCTTGTTTAGGGGATGAAATAATTCCATTTGTAAAAGCTCGAAGGACGTATTTAGCACTTCAACCAACATTTGGTTGGAGAACTTTTGAAGTCCAAAATGTCTTCTATCAAAGGCACAGGCGTGGAAACACATCGTATTGAGTCAAAAACATTTGAAGTTAAGATGAATCAAGTTTTGAACAAAAATGAACGACTCATGGAACAAGTGATGAGTAAAGATATTGTGAACTTACTTGTTAATCCTTTCGTGGAAATGATTCTGTGAATGTGCATGAATGTCAAAAGTGTCTCAAACTTGAGACTGAGCTTTAAACGGATTTTGTTAAAAGGGAAACTTACGATCAAACTGTTCAAAAGTTTTAACCATTCATGAAAAACATTGCATCTTTTGAAGTTGACACTCAACTTAAACAGGAAAATTTTTCAAAGGGAAAATTCTGTACAAATCAAAGTGTTCTAAGTTTTTGGATCATTGTTTGAATTAAATGAATTAAAGCTTCATTCCCAAGAAAAGACCACGGTAATTAAAAAGTTAAAGAGAAATTAAATCTCTAAGTGAAATAAATGGATAAGATAAGAATCAAACAGGACTTCGAAGAGATTGAAACCATTATATTTGAATTGGATCATAGGGTGACAAAGCTTATTTGCGGAGAACGAGCATTTGAAACAGCCTACAAGGCAACTTTAATGACCTCGATTAAAACTAGCACGTATTCAAAATAAAGAACAATGTGCTAAGTTAATTAGTCAAGTCAACTTAAAGTCTGCGGAAATTTTTGATTTAAATGCAAGTCTTCAGGAAAAAGCTTTAGCAATTACAGCTCTAAAGGATGAATTAAGAAAACTTAAAGGAATAGCCCTAGTTGACAATAATGTTTCAAACCACCCTAGTGATCCAGAGTTGCATCAAGTTAACCCCCAAATTATTGAATAAAATGACAGCTCACTCTACCTATATTAAGCATTCTCAGGAAGAAGCTGCAGTTCTTAGGGATCTAGTCGATCATATTAAAGCTAATTATCCCTTAGATCCACTCTTAGAATCTGCCTGTAAGTATACTAAACTAATTCAGGAGATGCTTTCTAAAATCAGTAAAACCTTGTCCAGTATCAACAGTTCTGGAAAACAATAGTGCTATTACCCCTGACATTGTAGTATCACTAGTGATAAATAAATAATAATAATATCTCATGTGATAAAGTAATATAATGTGACATTAGTCTTGGTATTCCACATATAATTAATATCACATGTGATAAAGCAATATAATATGGCACTAACTATGGTTATTTTTGAAATTTTTAACATGTAATCAATGTTATGTATCACTTGTGATATCATACTGTTAGTGGGATTAAAAGGGTTAAAACATAGTTTTGTAAAAAAATAGTGTTTTAATTTAATTTTCACAAATTATGTTTGCTATATGGTTAGAATGATAAAGATGTTTATTTTTTAATGTCAAACATGATGAACCATTTAATGTTTTACATAAATACTTACGCTCATTTCATGACATCTCGTTGAGTGTTCGAACGTACAAATATGTTATATCACATGTGATACTTCAAGTAGGTTTGATGATAAAAAATAAAAAAATTTGATATTCACTAAATTCTATAAATAAACTATTTTGATTTGAAGGTCCAAAAATTATGTAAGATAAATGGTTGGAAAGCTAAGGATATATACTTTTCAATGCCAAAAATTGTTAGCCTTAATTATATTAAGTCAAACATGAATGTTATTGGTCTTACAAAGTCAAACTAGGTCTTGTATTATAATAGGCTAGTCGAGTTTAACGGGCTTGGTTTGTAATCTAATATTGTCCGTGTTTCGGGCTCAAAGCCCAAGATATGCTAAGCCCGGCCCATGTAGGAAGCCCATACGTCTACTAGTTGGCATTGGGTATAAAAGGACCCTCTCCACACAAGGAGAGGGTGTTGGTTACCATTTCATTCGTTTGTATGTGTGTGTAGTCTTCCACCCTCAATTTCCCTCTCTAATAAATCTTTTATCTCTCTTTCTCTCTTTTCTATTTTGCTTATTGGTATGGCTTATCTTGTGTTTGGATAGCTTATTATCTTGGGATAACATTTGGTATCACTCGCCACGGGTTGGTTTAGTGATTATGTTCATTCTTATTTTCGGGCATTTTCTAGCTTATTTTTTCACTCGTTACACTTTGTTCCCTTTACACATTTATAAGTTTCATTTTTTTTCAATTTGAAAATCATATGTTTCATTTTTGGGCTTTAAATAGTTTCTTTTTGAAATCTTCTTCTTGGGCTTATTAACAGTAAGGCTGCGTTTTGGTGTGCACAATACTAAGTTCACTTTTACAAAAATTTGGCTATTCATTTTTGTGGCCTTTTTGCGTAAATTTTTTTTCCCGAGTCAAAGTCTCAAAAGTTTGTAACTTATTCTAGTAAAAAGAGAGCTTCTTTGTCACGGCTTATTGTGGGTTAAAAACAGTTTCTTCAAGCTTATTTTCAATTTTTTTAAAAGTTGTTGGCTTATTTCTATGTGGTATACGGCGGGTTGAAGACGGAACAAAAATCATGCGCACAAGGTGTTTGCTATATTATTGAAGTCGAACAAGCATTTTCTTGAGTGAAGCCGAACGAGTTCAGCCTTGTGGAACTGATCTAGTTAAAGTTTCAAAGACCCGAACTAGTTCATCCAACAACGACCGAACGAGTAAAATACTTGTCAACGAACGAGTAAAATTCTTACCAACGGAACGAGTAAAAATACAAAGAGGACCGAACACGAGTAAAATACTTGTCCACCGAACGAGTAAAATTCAAGACACCGATCGGTGTTACTCTTTGAATGAAGCCCGTAACAAGTGTCATTTTATAAGAGCCGAACGAGTGTATTTTTAAAAAGAGCCGAACGAGTTAACGCTTGAAAGAGCCGAACGAGTGTAATTTTAAAAAGAGCCGAACGAGTTTTTTTACTAGTGCAAACCGAACTAATTCTTGAGAACAAGCCTATACTCGTTTAAGTTTTTTTTCGGTTTTTCGGTTTCGAGTGTCGTTAATCTACGGGACTTAAGACTTATACCATCGTGATCGTGACATCTTTTCGATCAACGTGGTATATTCGGATTTCACCGACGATAACCGCATGAGCTTATAAATCAAACCGAATCAAACGAATAAAAACCGTTTTTTTTATTTTGAAAACGAAGAAGATACAACAGGGAGGGAACACGTTTTTTTATTTCTTATAATTTGCATTTTACACTTTTGGCCCCTAGACTTCTAAATAGTTTTCAATTTTAACCTCTAGGTTTTTAAAAGTTTACTATTAGTCCATCACTTTAAAACAATTTTAATTTTTACCTTTCATTTTCAATCAATTTTATTTTTAATCCTTAGCTTTAAAATCATTTTCAATCTTATAATTTAATTTTCAAACATTTTTTTTAGTTTTGTATTTTTTAAATCTTTTAGTTAACCTTTAGTTTTTAATTGTACCGTTAGTCCCTATTTTATTTTTAATCAACTTCATTGCGTTTTGATCATTGCGTTTTGACCATTGCGTTTTGATCATTGCGTTTTGACCATTGCGTTTTGACCATTCATTGCGTTTTGACCATTGCGTTTTGACCGTTGCGTTTTGCTTAAATGTCATTGCGTTTTGACCAAATCTCAAGCTGCGTTTTGATAAAGTTCATTGCGTTTTGATTCAAAAGTCACTGCGTTTTGATTCAAAAGTCACTGCGTTTTGATAAAGATCGTTGCGTTTTGCTTAAATTTCATTGCGTTTTGACCAAATCTAACCATTGCGTTTTGACCAACTTCTCAACCAATGCGTATTGGTGTCTTTCGTTTTGGGGTCACTGGCGTTTTGGTAAAGTAGCACTTGCGTTTTGTCTAGAAATCTTGTTGTGAAGAAAAGGGTTCAGTTATAAACAGCCACTAACTTTTGATCCGTTTAGTCCGTTTCGGCCCGTGACTCTCAAATCGAAGAGGAAAATCAAGGACGGAATACGCTGTAACCATCCTGTAACTGCGTTCGGATTTTTCAAAGCCCAAAACCCTCGTTTACTTTGAGTTCATTGACATTTTCATTTTTTTGGGAATTTTGTAGTTAGATTGTTTTTGTTCTAGCTCTAGGCCATCTGTTATTTTTAGGCCCGTTATTTCAGCTTGGTGAGCCTTTTTAAACAAATTCTGTAAACCATGCCAGAAGAAAATTATCTGTTTTATACAATTAATCATTGGCTGATTCTCGAATCATCATTCACGGTTTATCTATTGTTTTGTAAAACCCGTTGTTTTTTAATCATAGAGTTGTAAATCCTCTGTGAACGTGAATTGCTTACACAAACATATTTCAATCAATCACATCCACTAAAGATCCACAAATCTTTTACATTCATCAATTCCTGATAAAACTGGAAAAGAAAGATACCTTATCTTGTTGTTCTGAAACAAAAGATGTGATGCATTCAAATACAAAACATGTCAAAAGCAAAAGAAAGATGCATTTGGTATATTTTTGATCCTTATTCATACCTTCAAGTTCTTTCAAAAAGATGATTTAAAGCACTCGCATCGAATATGGATTCAATACGAGCATTCCTGTCACTTCTTTGGTCAAGATGTTGATACTTTCACAAGTACAATGCTCCTTAACGTAGATCAACTACAAAAGCAACTTGACAAAGATGAATTTCAAGAAGATGGATCCATGGCAGCCTTTTGGGTGGTAAACAACCAGTTCCAGAAGTTCATCAATTCAAAGTTTACATTGGATTATGACAGTCAAATGACAGACACGTACTTTGTTGAATACACTGGACTCGAGGTTCAACACTTCAGAGATACACTACTCCAACACCTGGGTAATGTTAAGAAGTCCGTTGCTGAAAGAACACGTCATCAAAGACAGTATGAAAGAAGGGTGAATAAAAGACAGATGCAGACGCAAGAGAGTAAGATTGATACGGGTAAAGCATTGGATGCTGATTTGGTTGACACAGAAAGCATTAGGACAGACTCAACAGTGCAAGATGATAGCAGCAGGTCAGGGAATGATACAGATGCTGATGATGCAGATATCAGACCCATTTATGACGAAGAGCCAATGGCTGAGGTACAATTGACTGCTGAATGCAATATCTTTGCTATAGGACAACAGCATACTGAGCAACCTGAAATCATTGTTGAAGGTAGGGTTGACCAGTATCCTGAAACATGTCAAGTTAAAAGTCCTATGCTTGATTCATCACCTGATAACCAGACAACTGAATACTCAAAACAATCACTCGAGTCTGAAAATATTTTGCTCAAAGAGACAGTTGCCCAATTTCAAAAAGATTTTTCAAGAATGGAAGCACATTGCATTGCTCTCGAACTTAAATATCAAAATCAATCTTTAAAATCAGGGCAACATGGTCAAATTTTGAATGAAACAAGTAATAAAGCCAAGATTGAAAAGGAAATTGATGTACTTGAAACAATGAACATCGAATTAGAACATAGTGTGGCTACATTACGTAAGGAAAATGAGACTTTGAAACAGCATTACAAAGATTTGTATGATTCTATTAAAATCACGAGATCTAAGACTACAGAACAGACAACATCTTTGCTTGCTAATAATGCTGAATTAAAAGCTCAGATTCAGGAAAAGGTTTTTGCAATTGCTGCTTTAAAAAATGACTTAAGGAAGTTAAAAGGAAATAGTGTAGATACTAAGTTTGATAAAACATCAGTCTTGGGGAAACCGGTGTTACCATCACTAAGAAACCAATCAGTTGTTAGACAACCGAATGCGTTTAAATCTGCAAGGGCTCAAATGTCAAAACAACGGTTTGCCTCCCAAGTTGATGTGAACAAGAATTTGTCAAAACCAGTCACTCAACATTATTTGCCTAAGAAAACAGAATCCACCTTTGCAAAACCTGATCACATGATTGCATCTAGCTCATCTAGGAATAGTTCTAAGAACATGCCAAGATTTAGTTCAAATGACATGGTTCATAATCACTATCTAGATGTAGCTAAGAAAAAGATACAAGAAAGAGATAGGAACTCAACAACTAGTGTGCCTACTTCTGCGAGAATTCAAACCACTACTGATGATAGCAAACCAAACCCTAGGAGCAACAATCAAACATCTAGGAGTTTGCCTGTATCTAAGAGTAGTCGCGTTACGATAACGGCTGTGCCCAAAGCAGATCACTCTAAGAGTTCTAGTTCTTTTTCAGATTCCAAAAACTTTGTTTGTTCTACATGTCATAAGTGTGTCTTTAATGCAAATCATGATGCTTGTATAACAAAACTCCTGAAGGAAGTAAATTCACGTGCTAAGATTCAATCCAATAAGACCACAAACAGTAACAAACCCGTAGATCAAAAGAGTCATACTCAGAAACCTGGTAGACAGATCTTTACAGGACATAGGTTTTCTCCTAATAAGACTTCCGCTGTGTATGAGAAAACATCTCCTAGATCTGATCTTAGGTGGAAACCCACGGGTAGAATTTTTGAATCTGTTGGTCTTAGGTGGATTCCTACAGGAAAGTTATTCGACTCTTGCACAAGCAAGGTTGACAGTGAACCCCCACATGGTTCAAATATAGATATCCCTCATATTCATGAATGCAAACAAACTCTGGATGTAAGTGCAGGTACATCAATCAATGTTCAGAAGGAATAAAGTCTTGATTTAAGTGCAGGTACCTTATGTAATGTCAACAAGGAAAATCTCAGAGTATGGCTGCTAAAAAAGCTGATATCTCAGAAAACATTATCAAAGTGGATTCACAGATGATGATACAGTAAAATGATGTATGTTCACAATAGTTCAGGCCTCGATCCTCAGTGTCAAATGACGTTTGAACACATCAGTTCAAGCCTCGAACCTTAATGTTCAAAGGACGTTTTTCAACAAACGGATCAAGCCTCTATCCTTAATGGTCAAAATAGCCGTCTGATTACAACAGATTCAAGCCTCGAACATCAATTGTCCAAATGACGTTTAACAAAAAGGTTCAAGCCTGCACCACAATGTCAAAAGAAGTTCATCAAGCAGCGAGACAGTAAACAACGTCAAATGAGCTGGATTGCAATCGAACAATCCTTAGTCGATCTAATATTTCAATAGAGAAAATCAGTTGTTTGTTAAAGTCGTTCCGCTGTCACTACTTAACGATGCATAAATAAACGCCAACAACAACCTGATTCATACTCTAGCTACAACTGTCACTGCTAATGGAAACTTCGATTTGTAAATATTTTTATCTCTCTTTATTTTTGCTTTATAAAAAAAATTTTAAAAATAAAATACAAAAATATAAAACCAACAAAAAGAAAATATAAAAATATAAAACCTAGAAAAATAAAGATATAAAATCCATAATTTTTCAAAAATAACCAAATAAGATCTTCTCAACAGACTCATGAATCGAAAACATTTACGTACCTAAAATGTTGATTAACATCAACACGGCGTGAAAATGAAGTTCAGCAAGAGTTTCCAAATGCTTTCAAAACATGTCATATCTTCTTTCTTCTAAATTTTCTTAATGACTTAATGTACATATTCAGTGTATTAATTCACACGGTCCAGAAAAGTAATAGGGAAGTGTACTCTTAGTGCGCTACTCTACGAAATAGAAGAGAAGTCCTCTATCATGTGTTTTTAACATCGTGAAATCACAATTTTTCAAAAAGAAAACTTTTAATGTCAAAATTGTCTACAATATAATATTGTGGAATATTTTCCATATAAAAAGTGGTATTTGTTAAAATTGTGTGTTCAACACTCCCTTTCTCGAATAATTTTCAAAGAATTATAGTACGTAGAATGTCATTTTATGTGAATCAATTTCTGTAGGGGGGCTTTTAAAACAAAGACCTTTAATGTGTTGGGGTACATTTTATAAATGTTAACTTTAATGTATCCAAACACAATTTGAGAAATTAAAAATGTGGAAACTAATGTCAATTAATAAATACATTGAGTTCACTAAGCAATCTCACTCCGTCTTCACAATTTTGTGGTGTCAATCAAATTTTTATACAATGTCAAGTTTTAATAAATATCTGTGATCCCACATATACTAGTTACTGTTAAAGAAGGGAGAGCAATCTGAAAAATGAATTCAAGCAATAATCGTGTATAACTTTTCTCCCCATGGAATTTTTCTTTTCAAATTCTAAATCAATTGGTATATCAAATACTAAGAGTTTTATTCTGTAAAATAAGGGAAAAATTGTAATTACGAATATGAATATATAAGAATGTGATTTTAAAAGACTCTAAAGTGCAGACACTTTCCTTCCATGTGCTAAACAATTTCCGAATCTCGAAGCACTATTGTAGGGCGAGTATTGAAAATGAACAATGTCAGAAAATGGTTTTATTATGGTTTGATCTCATACCCAACAACTATTAATTTCACGACGTTCTGAAGTCATCATGGTGGTTAGGGTAGGAATAAGTCCTACGAATCCAACCAGAACCAAGGGATCTACCAAGGAACAAACCATAGTTATAAAAGCATTCCTATAGTATGATTGGAGATAATAATTAAGGAGGAAAAAATGCCTGGACTAAGATGAGCTAACACTGGAACAATCACAACAAGGTGTTAGTAATGTACTTCTTGAAGCATTGAAGGGGTTGAAAAGAATTAAAAAGAAATGTATGATAAAGGTTGAAAACAAGCACCCTCCCTCACAATTTAAGCAAAAAACCGTGTCAATCCATAATCTAATCAAAATCACAATGATGATTGTTGATATTGAAGAAAGTCATCATGGACCCAGTGATGCAATGCACAACCCTTCCCAGCTATTCGAGTTTCTGTCAAAAGACATTTGTCTTATTTATCATGGAGATACACACGTTATCTATTGACATCTCACTCCGAGATTATTGATATTGAATAGGTGGCATCTGCTTCCAAAGTCCTCCGATTACTAAAACCAAAAGTGCACAAATCGAGTTCTAGAGCCAGAAGAGATCAAAAGTATAAACTCATAAGGACACATATGTCAAAATACTCTTGCTGAACAACCATAAAGTTTTCACAAGTTGTAACAAAGAGACATTAACGCATTATCCTTGATATATTTTGCCAAGAAGACATCCGAGTGATACGTCCCAAGTAATCATCATAAAGAGAAGATGGAAATATCCAGCATGAGCCAACAACAAACAAGCTCTTGGTAGGTGACTTGCAATATTCTATATGAATCGAGCTTGTGATAACTGGATATCAATTTTGGTCTAGTAAATGAATTGAAGACTAAATCAGAAAGATAGTAACTATTTGATTCACTCTTACCGTGTTGTCTGCTTTGAGACGTTCCGTTAATAAAACTAGCAACATGTGTGAATCTGATACAAATTTGTTGTTATAAGATCCACGTTTTCCTTTGAGCTGAAACCCCCCTGTCAAGGAGAATCTTTGAATCTACCAGATCATGAATTAAAGTATTTTATACTATAAATATAAGAAACCAGAGTGTTTAATCAACCTGAACTCAAGATGAATGACAAAGCCATATTCATATTTTATTGCTAACTGTCTTATTTCAGGTTTAGACGATGGTGTTGCAGCCTCATTCCAGTGAAGTCGGTTTCATAAACCACACGCTCATACTCAAGCTTTCAAAGTCAATCGCTCAACATCAAGATCGTTGATTCTAATCTTCCCCACCATCAAAGAGCCTCCTAATCAAATAAAGAATTGTCAATTGGGGAATATTGTTAGACTAATAATCATATATGTCAAACAAGAATGTAACAAGTATGAGCATTGTTGTCAAGGAGCACAAGATGATCAAGAAGTCAAATCAAGATGATTCAAGTCAAGGAGATGATGCAAGATAACGATCTCAAGAATTCAAAGTCAAAAAGATAAAGGCTCAAGATCAAGATCACAAAGCATGAATGAACAAAGCCATTACAAACAAGACAAGACCAAAACAAGGCAAAGCATAAATGTCAAAAGTCATATCTTCAACGTTAGGAGAGACATTGATAAAACAAAGCAAACTCCAACAAGATGTATCTGTGAGGTAGAAGAGGATTTTATAAAAAAGAGACCTCACATTGTGGAGATTGTTAGCCTTAATTATATTAAGTCAAACAAGAATGTTATCGGTCTTATAAAGTCAAATTGGGTCTTGTAAAGTAAATAGCAGTCTTGTTCAACAGCTTGGATTGTAAATCCTAAACTTGTCCGTGTTTCGGCTCAAAGCCCAAAGTTATATGCCAAGCCCGAACCAGAGAAAAGCCTATAAGCCTACTACGTTGGCTAAGGGTATAAAAGAACCCTCTCCACACATTGAGATGGTGTTGGTTACATTTGTTCACATTTTTACTCACCATTTCACGTCTCTAATCTATCACAGTCCAACTTCTTTCTTCCTTTCTTTTTCTTTCTTATTTTCGGCTCACATAAGAGGTTATTGGTTGCTTATTATGTGTAAGGATAAATAATAAGGGATAACTTCCTTTTCAGCAACAACTTCTTCACCTTGTAAATCATCTTGTACATCAAACAACATCTCTTCATCATATCTATTCTTGATTTTCATCAGTCAGGTCAATTCTGCATCAAATCAAAATTAAAAAAAAGTAATCAACCCCCTAAAAAATATTTCCTCCCCTGTTTGGATGCATCCTCTTGAGCACCCAAACTAACATCATTAGAGGATTCTACCCTGCTAGCTGAACCAACCTTCCTTAACCTTTTGAGCCCTGAAGTTCTTGACTTCTTTCTCTTTTCTAACTGCTTGAATCTTCTTTAAACTAGCAATCTCCTTTGCTTGAGCATGAATTCCTTTGCTTCCTCCAAATCAAGAACCTGCTTTTGTAGTTTGATTCTCACAAGCTCTCTTTCTGTTTTAAATCTCACAATATCTCTTATTTCTTTTTCTCACCAATAATAAAAAGATTCCGGAAGAGATATTCCCGGGTCGTATGTCCCAACGAGGCTGCAATTGAAATTTATCCTGGTTTGATGAGAAATTGAATGATGGAAATACTGATATAATTAAAACTAAAGTTAATTAAATAAAACCTAATTTACTCTACGGGAAACAAAATTAGTTATAGAGAAATCCTAAGATTAAATCTAAATTAAATACGGGGAACAGAATAAGGTATGGGGAACCCTAAATACTAAAAATTAAAAAAATAAATGCTAAATTAAATTAAAAATCAAAATTAAATTCTAATTAACTTAATTTGAAAAATAAAGAAAACTAGAACTAAAACGGAGGTCGTTTGAATGTAAAACGAAAAGAAACGGTAAAACGCACCCGGTAAAACGGGTCTAAAACTGAAATTTAAGAAAAATTAAGCCTACACTAAATTTTATATTTTTCCTAGACACTAAATGACAAAAGAAAATTTTATAAAAAAGAAAAATATTTTTTTATTAATTTTTGGATTTTTTATGAATTTTTAAAGATTAAAAACTAATTAAAACTAAGAAAATAGAAAAAGACAAAAAATAAAAGTTATAAAAATTCTGAAAAAATAAAATTAAATAAAGAAAAAGTTAACAATTCTAAAAATATAAAAATGCCCAAATTTTACTGTTTATAATTAAAGTAATTAAACTAATTAGATTTTTAACCTAAATTAATTAAATTAATAACTAAAACTTAACTGCTGTTAATACTAAAGGACTAACAAAGAAAAGGTACAAGGACTTACAGTGAAAATTACCCCTAACTAGAATGACTAACAGTGCTAACTATAAATTTAGAAATTACAAAAACAGTCCCTGAGTTGGACCCCGATGTGCAAAGAGGGTCCAAGTGGCTTATTAGCCAAAAGTCAAAAAAGAAAACTTGTAGAGGGGCTTATGGTAATCATTTTTCATAAAAAGCACTATGTCTGAAATCCACTAAATAAGCCAGAAATTTAAGCTTTTTATGACAGCAGGTTTAAAAGCTTATGGCTTATTTTTCTTATCTTTTTTTAGGATTTAAAGCTACAAATTAAGCTACAAACTATGGGAGTAAGCTACTTAAGCTAAGGGTGTCCTAATTAAGCTATAGTCTCTAAAATAAGCCCTAAAATAAGCTGGAATAGAAATAAGCTATACTAAACAGTTTTATATAAAAGACAGAAAAAGAGGGACTTTAAGCACTAAATAAGCTATCTAAATGAACTAACTAAGGCAAATAAGCTGCTAAACCTAGAAGTGATACCTATAAGCTATAATAAGAAACAATAAGATCCTATGGTTATGTTTAAAATAAGCTAGAAAAATGGGGCTTAAAATGGTGCTCAGCACCAGGGGAGGATGCAACAGTGGCTAGGGGGCTTTTTGGGCTTATGCAAATAAGCTCTTAAGAGCTTTTTAACCAAAGCAAACCTCAAACAGATAACAAAGGGAGGCAATTTAGCTTATTTCCAAAATTTGAGAGCTTAGGAAACAATTTAGGCTGCTGATATTGTGTCTTAAACTTGAGGGTTCTAAAAGAATTTTGCAAAGCCAAATTTTGGGTTATATGACAGAGCAAAGGGTTGGGTTTTTTTGCTAGAAACAACAACAATAAGCACAAAAATAGTGTGCTTAAGCTGCATAAGCAGCTTGAGTGGTTTAGCTCACTTTGGCTTATTGAAAATTTGACAGAATATAAAAGAAACCTAAAAACTTATTTTCAAACTAAAATTGGTGATTAAGGTGGCTTAATAAACCCCACACACTCAGCCAAAGTTGGCTGAGTGGTTACAACCCATGAAAAACCCCATATGACCCATTTTAAGACTAAACCAAACACCCCCTTAAATATAAAATACGTTTTTAAAATGCTTTTTAGTGAAGGGAAGGCTGACAGATGTGATTACTAGTAATGTTTTACCCAATGATGACACAATCTTACACATGTTAAACAAATTTAAAAAGAGCTTACTTTAACCTTAATAACTTGACAGTGATAATATAAAAAATTTTCAAACTAAAAATCTTAACTTTCATTAATATTCAAGAAATTACATAAAACTTTTAAAGTTGAACTGAATTACAATACTTGCTTAAAAAAAACTTAATTAAAACATTTAAACTAAAAAAAAGGTAAAAAGGGTGTGTGGTGTTCGGCTTGGTCTTTGCTCTTTTATAGAGGTCCAAAAGCTTCTCTTTGGTCTTGTGTTGTGTTAGCTGTGGAGTGCAATGCTTCCAAGGCAATCCTAGCCCTTCTCTTTGTCTTCTCTTCATCTCACCATTCATGGGGGTGCTCGGGTTGTGTGATTTTGGCAGGGAAAGGGTTATAGGGGCATTGGGTTGTGGGGAAAGGTGAGGGGTGAGCTGTAGAGGTACTTGGGAGGTGGTTTGTAGCTAGAAAACCATGGGAAAGGGTGGTAAGGGTTTTGGCGCCAAGGCTGTTATGGTACAGTTATGGTTAGAGTTTTAAAAGAGAAGTTTGGGGAAGATGCAACAATAGTCCTCACACTTTCTCTCTTTTTTCATTTCTTTTTGGCCCGAGTTTAGTTATAAAAAGGTTTGGAAAGTAACAGCTTTAGTCCCTCCAATAAAAAGGTTAGGGTAATTGCAATTTCAGCCCTTGTGGTTTTATAACTTAAAAGAATAAAAAGGTTAGGGTAATTGCAATTTCAGTCCCTCTTTTAGTTTAAAACATTTTTCTTTTATAAAACAAGTTTCAAACTTGGCATTTTTGGCCCTTTTCTTTATTTTTTTTCATTTTTAATTATAAAACAAGGTTTTTAAAATTTACATTTTTGGTCCTTGAGTTTTATAAAAAGGTTATTGGGCTTGGTTTTGTGTATTGGGCCCAATTGGGCTTTAGGCTTATGTTATTGGGCTTTTTAAGGCCCAATAAGGTACAGGTTTGGTTATTGGGCTTTTTCAAGCCCAATAAGGTTATGGAGTGGGTTTTGTGTGTACAATGGCTGAGATTGGCTGTAACTGGGCTAGGATTGGGCCTTCAAAGTCTTCACAGTCTTTGTAATTATACTATTGGGCTTTCCCGGCCCATCAGATGGGTTAAGATTGCATCCAATAGTATTCTTCAGTTCCGGCTCCGGTTTGACTGCTGATTCTTCAGTATTGACTCTGACTTTGGCATTTTTGGACTTTGGCCTTGATTTTGCACAGTCTTTTCCATTCCATGCTCAGTTTTGTCATTTTGGCTTGGTTTTCTGTCTTTTTGTTGATATCCACTTCCTGCACAATACAAATGCAAAACAAACATATATTTGGCAGTTTTTGTCTGTTTTTGGTCATTTAAGCTCGTTTTTAGAGGTAAAAGATATGTGTAATTAAGCACTTATCACTTAGCCCTATGACACACATCACAAGGCTTACTAAAAAAGTCCCCCTTAAGGTCAATGTCATTTTTAAGAACAGAAAGGATTGGTCCGCAAGATGTACAGCCTGGTTAATGCCAAAGCATTTTAACACGTGACAAGACTTAATATTACTGTTGTAAATTTTATTACCTAAATTAAGAAAGTATAATCTATTTTTTTCACAACCAGTCCCCACCTGGGACTTGAGAACATAATCCTGAATAACACAATCATTTTCATTAAAGCACGCACTTAACTTGTTATCTTTAGCAAGTTTGGAAACAGATAACAGATCACTTTGGTACCAAGGACACCAGCACTCATGATTACAAGTACATGAAGTTTACAACTCCCATTTGAATTAACATTTAGCCTCTAGTCCCATTTAGGACGTCCATAATAATATCCAATTGTGTACATCTATTATATTAACAAAAAGTTGTGGTAAAGTTATGTGCTGATTGGCCCCAAAATAAATAATCCACCCAACAAACATACTATGAGTACTTATTTTGGAGTTGAAGTTAAAAAATCTACAATAAAAAAACAGAACACATGACAGTTTTTACCTGCTATGTTAGATTGAGAAAAAAGAACTAGAATGACCCGAATCACTTAGCAAACTCATAAGTCTCTGATACTGATCACTAGTGAAGGTGTGAGAAACACCACCACTAGTATCAACAGATTTACCAGACACAGACACATCACTCGCATTTTATCCAAAATTATTTTTCTTTTTAAAGTCAGGTAGATAACCAATTAACTCAAAACATCTCTCAATGATATGATCAGTCATATTGCAATTAGTACAAACTAGATTAGGGTTTCTAACATCATTATTATTATTAAATTTCTTTTTATTATCCACAGTTTTGTTAACAAAGGAAGAAGATTGTAACACCCCCATTTTGACAAATATAGCAGCGGAAGCTAATCTAGGGTATTACTTCATAGTACAACAGCCATAATCATAGAAAACGACTCAAAAGAGACGTTTTGGAAAAAAAAATTAGTTATCATTCATTTATTCATCAAAGTTTTACAAAAGGATGTCCCAAAATCTAGAAACATAAAGTTTGAATGATAACAGTTTTGCCATATTCAAGTCCATGCCACTCCTTGCCATAAGTTGCTCAATTACCTGAGATAAACATGCGAAAAAGTCAACACAAAAGTTGAGTGAAGTTCATAGGTTTAAGTTTAAATAGCTTAAACACAAGTTCAATAGTGGGTTACAGTGTTATACACCCATAGTTTGTAATAATTGCATGTATGTACAATTATCATGGAAAACAGTATAATTGCCCTAAGTCATGAATCAGTATTTAAACTCATGAAACGGGAGCTTCTACCTAAGACATACTGAGGAGCTATTACCCAAATGCAGATACTGGGGAGCTACTACCCAAAGAGATACTGGGAGCTACTACCCAAGAGATATTAGGATGTCATATGGGATAAATTGGAGGTAACTTAGGAATAACATATCGTATAGCATATAGGTGGAAAAAACAATTGTATTTCTTAGTTTTAGCATAAGTTCCCACGGGATTTAGAAAAAACATATAAAGATGGGACTATTTCACGTGATGGACCCATATCACATATCAAACATTACTTGTTTGTATTTGTATAATTAAGCATGTATCCCCCTCGCAGGTTTATGAAACATGTAAATAAGTAAAGGCGAGGCTATGAACTTTACAATATCGATTTTAAGTACTTGTGTATATTAAAAACAATTGAGCATGTATCCCCCTCGCGGGTTTATAAAACATTCAAAAGATTGAAATGCGAGGCTATGAACTCACCTTAATAAGGTAGTTTGATTGAGGGAAAAAGTATATCAAGTGAAATGCGTCCGTATGGCAGTACGATGATATCTACCCGGGCGGGAAAGTTCAGTATATCAATGGAAAGTAACGGCCTTGCCACGCAACCTGAGGGTAATATGTCAAGTCTTAGTGTGATGGTTCTTGTTTCAAAACTTCATAAAGTTTAACGTATATCTTTGATTGATTAATTTATGGAATATTGCATCACTGTTCGGGCTATCATAATCCAGAGGCCACGCAGTATTGTTTGAGGAGCCAGGGCACTTTAAATCGTAAACCCAGCAAACTCATCAAAAAAAAAATACCCAAATGGAACCCCTCACATGAAACTCCCTAGTATCGTGATACGATAAGATTTTAAGTTTCTTTAAAAGCTAGTTGATGATAAGTTACGTTAAATATATAACGTAATTGTTTTATAAAGCGACGATCGGTGATTAATAACGATAAATGTGTCGGGTTTTAATAAAATCGAGTTTCATAATATTAATATATATTTTTATAATTTATATAAAAATATTATATTTTATATTTTTAAGTTTGCAAAAATGGCAATATATACCCTTGGTTTATAAACTTTTACAAGTTTAGTCCTTTAAGTATATATATATATTAAACCTTTAACTTTAGAATTTGGCAAAACAACCCCTCATAGTTATAACTTTAGGAAAATGACATTTTCAGCCCCTCTAGTTATAAATTTCAGAAAGTTACGATATATACCCCTAGCATGGGATAAATTTGCAAAACAAGTCCAAAAAGCCATGCAAGGTTATTTTAAGATTCCAAATGATATTTGCAGGTTATAGCTTATTAGAATAAGCTAAAATAAGATGTTCTAACATAACAAAAGTTTAAAAAAGGATTTGTTAGTTAGAAAATCAAAACGGGTCATTTTTAGGGTTTTAATAAAAAAACACATGGGTTTGAGGATTCAAAGCTTCAAACAAGAGTTCATATATGATATTAAGAGTATTATGAACATTCTTATACAGATTATAAGCTTATTGAACAAGATTTAAGCTTACTTGAGCTAGAAATGGGTCGAAATGGGGTTTTCGGGTTCGTACGCCTAGTAACGACTTCAAGGCTTCGTTTTTCTTGATTCTTGGCTTCTATTCTGAGCTTAGGGACTTCTCTTGATCCTTCTTGGTCTGAGTTAAGACTCCATTGTTGTATTTGATGAAATTTGAGGTGTGATGAATGGTATGCATGTATTCGGCTATTTATAGGGCTTGGAAAGCCTTAGTGCCCAAGTTTTGTGTTTGATTAGTGTCAAGGCTAGCTGAGGTGATTCATGGAAGCTAGCATGATGAGTAATGAGAGCTAGAAGGGTAGCTAAGCAAGGTGGAAGGTGTTGTGGTGATTTCGGCTACAAGAAGGACAAGGAGGTGACAAAGAGGTGATGGAGGTGCTTGTAAGGTGCTTGGTTGCTTGCTTGGTGATGTCATAGAGGTGCTTGAGGTGCTTGGTTACTAGCTTAGGTTTAAAATGGGTTAAAATGGAAAGAAAATGGTGTCGGGTTTGGTTTTGGCTCGGGTTAGGGTTTAGGGTTTTAATTTCTAGTTAGGGTTAGGGTTTAGGATAGATTAAGGTTTAGGATTAGTGTTAGGATTAAGGTTTAGGGTTTAGGATTAAGGTTTAGGGCTTAAAATTAGGTTTTAGGGTTTAGTTTTAGGCTTAAAGTGAAATTAGGGTTTTAGGGTTTTGTTTAGGGTTTAGGGTTTTAAAATGTGGATTAGGGTTAAGATTAGGGATATATTAGGGTTTAGGAGTCATGCATTAAGTGCTTGTACCTTTTGCTAAAGTGGTGTAAAGTTTAAACATGGTTTAGGAGCTTAAATGACCTAATTAGGTTTTTAGGCATAATTAGCTTGTACATTATGCTTTAGAAAGTTGTAACTTGATTTAGGAGGGAAAAGATATTCAAATGTTATGCATTGTACACTTGTACACATGCTTGAAGGCTTTCACATTCATTTTATATGTATACATTACATATAACGTTAACGTTTAATGCTTGTTTTGATATAACGTTTAAAATGTTATGTTAATTGGTTAATGTTGTACTTGGTAAAAATGATATTAGATCATTGACTTGACATATTAGGATGTTTACATGATGTAAACATAGATATAGATGGCATAGGAAGTTGTGTGAGCTCGTTTACTTTGGAAATGTAAACTTGGTTACATAATGGAATGGAATAAAAACAAAAAAATGATTCCATAAAAAAGGTTTATTATATAGTAAGTAGATATTACATTGATGAAATACTGGAAAATTATGGGTTGTTATAGTCCCCCAAGATCCTTCATATGTAACTGGTGGCGAACCTGAGTATCCTCAAGAGTTGTTTTCAGCGGTTGATCTTTTGTTTCTGCAGTTTCTGGTCAGATGACCCACTTTGTTGCAAGTCCGACACTTGACAGTGCAAACTCCTGTGTGATGCAGGGTGCATCTTGTACACAAAGGAAGGTTTCCATGGTATCTTTTGGCAGGATAAGTCCTAACAGTTTCTTGTCTTCTATTCTGCTGGTGGTGGTAATCATTGTTACGGTTGTGATTGTTGTGGTTATTTTGATAGTTGTCGTTGTTGCGATTGTTGGAGTGGTTATTGTTGTTGCGATATTTGGGGTAGTTGTTGTTGTCGATGGTGTTTCTTTTATCTTCAAACTTTCGTTTATGATTATTGGTTTCTTGCACAGAATCATGCTTTATTATTTGATCCATTAGTCTGTGAGCTATGTTGGTGGCTTCCTCCAGAGTCTGAGGTTTTGAAGCAGTAACGTTTCCTTCAATGCTTTGGGGCAATCCTCCGATGAAAGCTTCCATAAGTTTCTCAGAATTTGGCACCATGTTTGGACATAAGACTGCTAATTCCTGAAATCTTCTAACGTAAGTCTTGAGATCATTTCCTTTTACAACCAAGTTGTAAAATTCGTCTTCCATTTTCTTGACTTCAGTTCGAGGGCAATACTTATTGGTCAAGAGCCTTTTTAATTCGGTCCAGGTGATCATATTGGCTTGTTCTATTCCGATAGGTTGGGCGTATGCATTCCACCAAGACAAGGCATCATTGGTTAGAGTACCAGTAGCAAATGTTACTCTGTCTTCCTCGGCACACTTGCTACGAGAAAATACCGATTCAGTACGTTCAAACCAACGGATGAGGTCAACAGCTCCTTTCGTGCCATTGAAGTAGAAAGGTTGACAGTTTATGAATTCTTTGTAGTTTCCTCTTTTTGCTACAGGAATTTCTCTGGGACCAGTGTTCCTATTGGGATTGTCGGCATTTGCCATGGTAGCAGCTTGTGCTTCCAGAGCGGCGGTAATACCATCAGTAATGAGTTGCTGGATGGCAGCTAAAGTTATGGCTGGTGTTTCAGATGTTGACGTCCTTTTGGGAGGCATTCTATCAACATAAGACAACACGTAGTAAGAATGATATCACAAGTTTTAAAAGAAAATGTGATGTTTAAAATGCTTAAAGAGTAATGCTCATTTTTAAATTTTAAGCACTTAGAGGTTATGGTATGATTCATAATGATGAAGACAGAGATAGTGATGCAAATGACGAAGATGATGATGAAAGAGAGATAAGCTAGAAATAAGGTACGAAACAGGATTCCTTTGTATAAACAACTTGCCTTTTTTACTGTACATAGTCAAGATTTGACAAGCATTTTTATTTATACCACAC
Organism: Tanacetum coccineum; assembly: GCA_026074375.1. Classification (NCBI taxonomy): domain Eukaryota; kingdom Viridiplantae; phylum Streptophyta; class Magnoliopsida; order Asterales; family Asteraceae; genus Tanacetum; species Tanacetum coccineum. The sequence continues at coordinate 9,459 of BQNB010001513.1, read as the reverse complement.
ATCCCGTGGTTATGATAAAGCTATAAATAGTCTAGGAGTTTGTTGACATCCTAAAGATCTTCCTGATCTATTTGGTGATGAGCTTGGATCTCCTCAATGATAAAAAACTCTATAGCAACAATGTTTAAAAAAAACATTTGCCAACATACTCAAGACGATGATTGCCTTCGAGGTTTAGGCCCCTAATAGAGGTATCTTTAGATCTTGATACATTTTTTGTCAGAAACCTAGGGTGCATGGAATACTTTGATCATGGGACTCATGCATGATCAAGTCTCTCTCAATTACAAATATGGTAACCAACTTTGATCTTGATACATCGGTAGTTCGCATCAGGCACGTATTTCAAAAAGAAAAAAAAAAAAAATTGTGTTTGTCCATTCCGTCGTAAGTTTTCCCAGCCTTGATGTTTGCCCTTCTTCGAGAGCTTCAGTTTTGACTTTGAGAATTTATATGATGGGAATTGTGGATGAATGGTCTTAACTAATATCTAACTCGAGTGTTGATTCGTTCCTTCTGCTTAAGGCAATCTGCTATACTAGATTGCCCTTCCAGTTCCAGGATGGTAGCGAATTTCACAATCGTAATCTGCATGCAAGCAATTCTAAACCCAACGGCGTTGTCCGTCAGTTTCAATTCTATTCTGATCAAGGATATGCTAAAGACTTTTATGATCAGTGAACACAGTACATTTGGTGCCATACAGATAGTGTCTCCAAATTTTAAGAGCGAACACTACTACTCCTAATTCGAGATCATGAGTGGTATAGTTTTCTTCATTAGGCTTAGTTGTTCGGGAGATGCATATGCAATAAAAACCTTCTCAGTCTTTTTGCAATTAAACACCGCTACCCCAGACTTGATGGTGATGCATCACAGGAAACAACAAAATCATCATTATCTTTTTCTTCTTTTCTGGTAATGGCTAGGATTGGAGCTTCAACCAATAGCTAGCTTCTGTTTTAGTATTGAAAAGAAGGGTAGCCGATACTTGGTTCTTTGCCCCAGATATACTTCTTGTTTTTTTCCTGGGAAATTCAGTCAAAAGACTTTGCAATCTTCAGAGAAATCTTTGAAAACTCCCCTCCGATAATAACCGTGAGGGGGGTCCTGAAAACTGACGTATTTCTGTGGGTGTATGTAATTGAGATGTCCAAAATTCTTAAACTTGCTTTCAACAAAAAAATTCAATCCTGTGGGGGGGGTCAACATGAAGTCCTTGCTATAAAATTACGTGTCCAAGAATTGCAGATACGAATCCATAAATCACTACAGGAGACTGGCGCATACAACATTTTTTCTTGAGAAATCCCTATTCTAGGATTATTCTTTCTAGATATTGCTGCTCTTCTTTGATAACGAGAGTAGATGAGAAAAACAATCGATGATAAACTATTAATTAACGAATTTATATCTAAGTATGGTTTTTACACACAACTAACCGATTCATGAGATCCATGAATACAACAGGCGCGTTAGTTAAACCAAATGAGCAGTCACGTGAAAATTCATAGTGGTCCCCGTAATCTTTGGTTCTGAAAGCAGTCTTGGGAATATCTTTATCCCTGACTCTCAGTTGATGATAGCCTGATTTTAAGTCAATCTTCGAGTAGACACTCGAACCTTGAAGTTGGTCAAATAAGTCATCAATCCTGGGTAATGGGTAACGATTCTTTACGGTAAGTTTATTCAACTCCCGGTAATCGATACACATCCTGAAAGATCCGTCTTTCTTTTTGACAAATAAGACAGGAGCTCCCTAGGGTGAAGTACTTGGTCGGATAAAACCTCGGTCTGCTAACTCTTAAAGTTGGTTAGATAGTTCCTGCATTTCTGAAGGAGCTAATCTATAAGGTGCTCGGGCTACAGGTGTCACTCCTGGAATTAGATCGATTTGGAATTCTACTTGGCGAATGGGAGGAAGGCCAGGTAGATTTTTAGGAAAAACTTCTAGAAATTCTCTGACTACCGGGATATCTTCTAGTCTTTTCTCGTCTGACTTCTTTTCTATTACTTAGATTACGAAAACTTGACAACCTCGGGATATATATCTTTCGGTTTTTATACAGGATATGAAATTAGCTCGGGTTTACTTGTCACCTTGGTGATGATCAAAGTTTCACCGTTGAGTGGAAATTGGATAATCCTTCTCAGCACAAATAATTCTACAATATACGTGATAACAAATCTATACCAATGACGACGTCGAAACTACCGAGTTTGATTGGCATAAGATCAATTTTGAAAGGTTGGTTTAACAAAGTCAAAACTGGTACCCTGAATACGTGTTTGCCTTACTAAGTTTCCATCAGCCATTTTGATATGTAAAAGGTAGCTATTGTAATGGGTGGAATCTTTACATAGAGGCAAAGATATGGATAACGAAGCTTTTATCGGCTTCAGAATCAAATATTACTCGAGCTAGATGGTTGATTTTAAAAAGAACATACCCGTGACTTTGTTCGGTCTTGTGTGAGCATATCTCCTACCCTCAACATGTAGGCTCCTTCCCTGGCATTGTTGTTGGTGGTCCTTTCGGCACTGAATTGCATAATGCCCTTTCCTCACCACAGCATGACAAGTAATTGTCACTGGTAGCAGATTACCTTCTAGATGGCTGGCCTTTAGTTTCTGTCAGTTCTAGTCAAAGCCCACCCTTGTTACAAGTAAATACACTTAACATAGCCAGGTCCTGTGTGATGCAGAGTGCATTCTTACAAAACAAGAGACGGTTTCCATCTACCCATTGTTTCAGTTGGAGTGACACATAAGACCTGAAGGTTTCCTGTCTCCTGTTCTGTTGTGGTTGGTGATTATTGTAGCGGTTGTTGGCGTTGGTGTTACGGTAGTTGTTGTTGTTAAAAGTTCTTCTGTCGTCAAACTTTCATTTGTAATCACTTGATACTTGCATCGGAGTGTGCTTTGTTACCTGGTCCATTAGCCTCTGGGCTATGTTAATGGCTTCCTCTAGAGTTTGAGGTTTAGAGGCGGTAACATTCCCTTTAATACTTCGAGGCAATCCCCCGATGAAAACTTCCATCATTTTCTCAAACTCTGGCACCATAAGTGGGACATAAGGTTGCTAATTCCTTGAATCTTCTCACATAGGGCCTTGAATCATTCCCCTCACAGTTAGATGGTTAAAATTCGCTTCCATCTTCTGGACCATCAGTTCGGGAAAGTACTTCTATTATCAAAAGCTTCGTGAAATTATCCTAGATAATCTTGTAAAGCTTCTGCTATCATAATAGGGTTGGGCAAAAGAATTCCACCAGAAAAGCTTCTCAGTTAAAGTCCCCAGTACAAACATTACCTTGCAATCTTCGGTACATTGCTACGGGAAAACACTGATTCAGTTCGCTCAACACCAGCCGGATAAGAAGACTGGTATGATGCTTAATTTACACAGACCTTTTACCTTAATAAAAACGAGCTTAAATGACCAAAACCGACTTAAATGCCAAATATATGCCTTGTTTTGCCTAAAATGTATTTGTGCAGGAACGGATAAACTAGAGAAAAGGACTAAAACTAAAGCCAAAACGGACAATACCGGACACGGAATGGAAAAGCAAGGAAAAAGATAAAGTCAAAGACCAAGCCCAACCTGAAAAAGATCAACCCAAGTCAACCCCGAAGACCAAAAGTCAAAGAATTATAAGTTTATAGGGAACTGAACTTGTAAATCCCTAAACTTATGTTATAAAGAAGAAAAGCGATAAACAAAGACGACAAGGCCAAACTGCCATTATGGAAAGTCAACACAAGGCCAAAGCTGTCAAGTCCTAAGACTTAATAACATAAGGACCATGGGTGCAATTAGTCCTTATAACTCTTGGGGACTATTCCTGCCAAGTCCCCAAAGTTATTTAACCACAAGGACCATGGATGCAATGGAGGTTATAACCATGAGGGGCCATTTGTGCCAATTCCCCAAACACATACCCTGTCACCCCCAACCTTTATAAACTATTGTTTCCCGCCCATTTCAACTCCCACAACTCACGGGTTTCTCCACCCCCGTTTTACCCTGCAACCCAATTCCCCCATGGACAAACCTCTCCCCCCTCCTCCACTAAACTTTCCCAGCTGTAAGATTGCCAAGTTGGCAATCCCACAACTCCCAAAGCCTATATCGACGGTATAGATGATCCAAACAAGAACCAAGAAAGATTGAAGGCCAGGATTTGCTTGACTTTACACTCTCACAACAAACACAACTCACTTGTTGTGTCTACAAAGAAACACAAATGCAAGAAGACAAAAAAAGAGAAGACCTAGTCGAATTTTTCTATTTATAGCTTTGTAAAGCCATTGTGGCAAACAGTTAGTTTTTATGTAGTTTTTAGTGTAGTTTTTAAATAGTTTTAAGTGTTTTTCAGTTCAAAGCTTTTAAATGTACTTGTACTTTACTTTAATGAAATTAAGTTAAGGGTTCTTTACTTGTGTTCTAAATTTCAAGTGTTTCTTCTTTAAAATCTTTAAGCTCTCATTTTAAAGCATCTTTATAACCTGTGTTTAGAAAACTTGTAAGAAAAATTCAAGAAAAAAAGAGGGAAAGAGCAAGGTACTGTTGGATTAAAAAGCTTGGATGAATAAGCTGATGTGGATGGCTTATTGGGTTTTGGCTTAGTTTTAGCTTAATTATAAGCTAAGGGTAGGTATTTAGAGCTTAAATAGGTCTCAAAAATCCTTTTTGAGCAAAGGATTAAAGGTACCTTCTCTTTAAAATTTTGCTTAATTACTGTAGCAAATAAGCTTATTTAGCTTATTTTCTTAGCTTATTACTGTTACTATGCTTATTAATGTGTATTCATGCTTTTATATGCCTTTCATTTCATTTGCATACAATCTTAGTTAAAACTGCCAAAAATAGCTTTCAACTGTCTAGCTTATTGCATCATTTTTAAGTGCTTATTTTTGTAAATTTTTATCTTTTAGTTGTCTTAGGTTGTTTAGGTAGTAGTTGTCTTTCTAAATCTCAGTTTAAAGTAGCTTTTATAAGTTTAAAATCATTTTTCAGAAAAATTAAGGGGTGTTTGGGTCAGCATGAAAAACGGGTCAAAAGGCTTTTGTGTATGGGTTGTGGTACTCAAACTAGTTTAAGCTTGAGTATTAAGCTTGTATTAAGCTGTTTTTGAAAGTTTTTAAGTTTAAAATTTGTTTTTCAAAACTTTTCCAAGCCATTGTTGAAACTGTGTGTTTTTAAGAAAACACCAAGTGCTTATATTCATAAGCACTTGAATTGTGAGTTTTAGTTCCAAAAAGAGTGTGTTTTGTGTGTGTTAAACAAGCTGTTAAACACCTTTGGTCTTTTGACTTTGTGCAGTCAAATCCACCAAAGATTTTAAGAGTCAAATTTTTCTAAAAAAGCCATTTTCAAACTTAAATATCAGCAGGTTTTTATGGATTTTAGAAAGTCAAAATTGGTGTACAAGTTCATTTATTGGAGTACTTAAGCTGTTCAAGCTTGTTTTCCTATTTAGAGCTTATTTGACAGCTTTTAAAAAGCTGTCAAATAAGCCCTTGAGTTCAGCCTTAAATCTCCCCTGGTGTAAAGGGGAGACTTTAAGCTTCTTTTTCATAGCTTTTAAGTGGTCTCAAGTCCAATCCCTTGGCTTATTTTAAGAGCCTATAAGCTCTTATATAAGCCCCTTGATTTTCAGACCTTAGGAAGCTTATTTGTTGGCTTATTTTTAAGCCCAAACTTGGCTTTTGACTGTTTTTGCATTACTTAAGTGTAGGATTGCTTAATTCTCATCTTAGCTTATTCAGCTTATTTTATAAGCTCTTTTAGCTCTTAATAGCTTTTTAGGTTAGCTGATAAGTACTTAATTACACATATCTTTTACCTCCAAAAACGAGCTTAAATGACCAAAAACAGACAAAAACTGCCAAATATA
>BQNB010001512.1:110648-138428 GCA_026074375.1 Tanacetum coccineum | reverse complement strand
TAAGTATTTTATTTTTTACAATTTTTCTTAGGTTTTAAATTTCGAAAATACATAAAAAAATAGAAATAATTTTCAGAAAAATACAAAAAATAGTTTTTAGTTTTAGAAAAATTACTTTTAGTTTTATATTCAGAAAAATCACTTTCACCACTTTTAGATTTTAATTTTCATTTTTGAGCTTTTATTTTTAATTTTAAAAATAGGATTTTAATTTTAAAAATAGTTAAAAATAGTTTTCTGAGTTTTAATGTTAATTTAGACTTTTCTAAGTTTAAAAATCATTTTTTAGAATTTTTAGGACTTAATTTGCTATTTTTCTAGGATTTAATTAGATTAAAATAGTTTTTAATTCATAATAAATCAAAAAAAAAAATTTCTTTTTCCTAAAATTTTCTTTTGTCTTATTCTAGGTTTAGAAATTTAGTTTGCATTTTTAAGGGTAATTTTGTCTTATTTGTTTATTTGTCGCGTTTTATTTGTTCCGGTTAATTGTTTTAAGTGTTTAATTATTTTTGTGTGTTTATTTTATTTGTTGCTTTAATTTAGTAGCTATAGATAAATAAAAATATCTTTTCTCTCATTCAAATCATAATCCAAGCTAAAGCGTGGTTTCAATTTCATAAGTCGTTGGGGAAACGACCCGGGAAATCATACTTCCCGGTTAATTATACGTATTAATATATATTATATATATATATTGAAGAATTTCCTTTTTACCTTTGTCCTCAAGGGTGAATTGGTAATTTATCATCGTATTATATATTTTATATTTTACGTGTATAGATTCTCGCGAACCAATAATCAAAACAAAAAAGAATAAATCTTTATAATAATAATAAAAAGGATTAAAGCTTGAAATAAGAGACAATTATCTGCTTTATTAGCGTGTGTATCATTTTTTTGACCTTGCTGGAATCCTTGTACGCACCCACTACCAATTCTACCCACCCGACCTTCTTAGTGGGTTTGACTGAATCATATATTCATCTCGAAATAAAAAAGATATGGAAAAGCCGCAAGTTTGAGAAAACAATTGAGCAAAATGCGTGGCTGGAGGTTTGAAAAGGAGGTTGGAGCAAGAAAGTATAGCGTTTTTTTACCAAAATGGCACTGTGAGAATTGCATTTTGTTACAGAGACCCTTGTTGACTGACAATTCGTAATTGGCCATGTTGATCGCGCATATATTGTGGTTGAGAAATCGAAGAACACGTGTCACCACCACATTGAATCTTAGTTATTATAAAAAAAACAATTTTTTTTGCCACGTAGGTTGATCGCGCAAACCTAGTGGTGATCAACTTTTTTTTGTTGATCGCGCAAATAGTATGATGATTTGTATAAAAAATTCATTAGAAAAGTGTAGTTTTAGGGTTTTTATACTTGAAAAAAAAATGATTTTGTCAATTTTCGTGAACGTTTTAGCATATTGATACGTTGTTTAAATGTTTGTTTATTTGGTCATTAGTGTTGTCTTTGATGAGGTCTACCCAGTGAACCAAAATTTGTTCAAAATAGTGTTAATATGCATAAGATATGATGTTGCAAAGTGTGTCAGTTGTGGTTATTTTGAAAGAAAAAAATCAGTACAATTGTATAACTATATTTTTATATTTATAAAAATCAAAATTTAAAATTTAAAATGAACGGTAGTCATTAAAAGCATTACAACATAAGAAACACCAGATGTGTAGAAGAGTACATGGCCAACCTTATTTAGACGAATAGAAAACATGAAAACAACAACAAACAACGACATACATTGTTAGCAAACTAGTGTTAAGCAATACAGGTTTTACATTTCCCTGTAGTTCGCGATCAATTGTCGCTTCTCTTCCATGCTCCTTAGCAACTCATCCCTGACGCTTTTCAAGTATACACATTTTTTCATGTCCGCCCCAGTCATGCATCCTAGGGCGTACTTGCCATAGTCGACAAGTGGGTGATCGTGCAAAACCATCAGATTGTTAATTTCAACCCTACGATCCGTAAACCTATCAGCAAAGCGATGCATCAAGGCTAAAATTTGTTCCTCCAAAATAGCTTCTTCATCAATTGCTTCTTGTAGTTTTATAAGGACAGTTAACCTAACGTTTTCTGGGTTACTAGCCATGGTAGAAAATGAAAAGATAAAATTAATAAGTTGTGTGAAGGATAAAATTTTGTTGAGTAAGAGTGCTTAAAATATGTGTCTATTTATAGTCAATTACTTGACAGATACTTTAGTAAATCGCGTGTAATTTGAAGTGATAGACAGCATTGTCATTGAGTTGTCTTATATGTTACAGTTAAAAAATTTGTGTTGTCAAATCATGTTGTAAATCCGTGAAATGTGCAGTGATAGAAAACATGTTGATTGAGTACTTTTTTTGATGCATTATGAATAAAAAGTAATTGATCTTAATATTTGAAAAAAACTTATTTCAATAGCATTAAAACATATACAATCTATTGATTGACAACCTATTTAACACAAATGCGAAACAAAACAACAGCAAAACAACAGGAAGCACACATGGGTTGGCCTTGTGGATTTAGCAATAAAATTTTATAATCTATATTGCCATGTAATGTATACGAAGTTTTTTTGATTTAAGAAATGCTCCTCAACAATTGCTGTCTTGTTCGTAGAATGATGTTTGTGGTACGGATATCAGCTTTAAGTGTCATTAGTAAATCATGTAATCCGTAGGTATTACGGCTTGTTGTAGGCATAGTTTGCAACCTTGTTATTTGTAAACGAATGGATATGCATTTCCTCTGTATAACGTGTTAAGTTACACAATAATTGATGTGCTAGTGTTTCCTCAGCTCGAATCTCCCTTTGTAGTTTTAAAACAAGTGTTGAGTGCCTAATTTTCTCCATAAGCAATCGTAGTATCGTTAGTGGAGAGAAGTAAGTGTGTGTATGAGAGACAAGTTTCCTATTGTAGACTGATAGCATAGTCTGATCATACGGGGAAATAGGAATGTGAAATTCTGTGTGTAGGGTGACTGGAAATTGTCAATAATCACTGATCATGTTATCGTTCATTTATACTGTGATAATTGACATTTTTATTGATTAGTCTTTATCATATGTCATTCACCGTGTTTTAATTTCAAGATAATAGAGGGAACAAAAAGTGTACATTGAAAAGAAATTGTTAATACATATTGAGTTACATGAATATTAGTACAAATGATTCTTCAATTGTTGTTGTTGAACTTGTTTTTATTTTTCGGTTTCTGCATTTGATGTAGATAGCTTAGCGGATTCTTCTTTTTTTTGTTCTTCTGGAAATGATAATCGAAGATTCTTCTTTGATCTTTTGTTGTGAACACATTAGAGTTAGATCTTTATTCGGGATTTGATACCTTGGTTTTTCTCGTATTAAAGTGTTCTTGTTCCGCCCATTCAAACACATTTGGTCGGAAGTGTTAGCTTTCTTGGTTTCATGCCCTTAAAATCGCCTTCATTTTCACTTGAATAGTCAGTTTGAATGGGTTATCATATTCTGCCAAGTAGCATTTGGGAAAATGTATTTGGTTATAACATATTTAATCCATTATGGTCAATGTAGATTTCTTAATTTGTTCTGCGTCTGTAAAATTTTTCTCAATACATGACTGGCTATTTCGTAGTTGTTATATAAGATTATACGGTTACTGAAAATCCATTGTGTGGTATTTTATAATAAAGAGCATGAATGTTTGTACCTACAATATTTAACAAATATTGTTCCAGATCTGCTAGTTTCATTCTTGGAATGTTGATGTTGAATGTTCCACCGTTGACGTACATCGTGTTATTCGTTTCATCGAGCACCAACTGACCACTATTATGAACCACAAAATTGAAAAAGGTTTGCGTGTAGGGTGTATGAGGTTTTGTTTTGTTAATAAAACCTAGTTCACCCCCATAAGCCATAGTAATCAAACTTTTTATTCTGTCTTTTCTGCATTTGATGTAGATATTTTAGTGATTCTTTTTAGTTTTATTTTAGTTTCTACAAAAATGACACTTGTTAATGATTGTTCAAAAGAACCATCGTTTGGAATCAACACCGAGCTTAAATCTATGGGAGTATGAGCAACAAAAATCTGTAGCTTCCCAACAACTTTTGCAATGTCATACATAACATTAGTATGATAATCATTCTTAATTTGTTTCATACCTGATAATGCGTAGTTTGGTGGCAACATGTAGTAAAGAGTATTGAATTGTCTTGGTATTTTCCATTTTAGATAGCTAACCATATCTTCAAAACCCATTTGTGGAACGTAAATATTCAGTAATGAACCATGTTGGTAGGTTAGGGGGTTAAGTTTAAATTCTCCGTTGTGGTTTACATCGAACTCGAAAGTAGTATTTGATGAAGTCGACATCTTTGGATGTTAGAAAATGTGAATGGAAAATGATATTTGTTGAAATATTGAAGTTGTATAATGGTATATATATAATAATTGTGAATGGTAAAAGTTTACCATTCATATTGTTTTTCAGATATCAAATTATTTTATTGTTACACACTAGAACAAGGACATTACATGCTACAAACAATTATTAAAAATTATTTCTTAGTAACTAGTCAAATAACTTTTTTGCACAAGAGGGTTTTCCTTGATTCTCCCTTTTGTTTGTCTCATCACGGAACAGCTCTGCAACGACGAGTGGGGATAGCTCCACCCGAGACACGTACACATGTAGGCGGTTATGATGAGCATACATGAGTATCGTGTCCCGCTCTTGTATAGCATCTTCAAATGGTACAAGACATGAATCAAGACTACAATTAGGTTTCTTTATATAAAGAAACGTTGGGGAGTTTTTATCGTAACCCACATAGTTGGTTAAAATTAATTTAACTTGATTTGCTGAGAAGGTGTCGATATCTACCGGATCTATGGTAGCAATCATCTCATCAACAAATTCTCTATTAGGTGGACTAGTGAACCTTCCATAATGGTGTAGTAGGACCTTAAATGTCATTGTTTGAAAATAAATTGAATTAATGAATTAGTTTAATGTTGTTGTTGTTGTTGTTGTTGAAGTTGAACCACAATGTATGTGGTTTATATAGTGTTAACTGTTTTTCAATCATGACAATAAATAGCGTTTAATGCTAAGTGATGCATCTAGTGTCAATGACTTATCAAGTCAAGTATATATTTCTAGTGATTGTGTTGTCCAATATAACATTGGTTTGTCATATATATATGATAAATCGCGTACAATGCTACGTGATCCACTTAGTGTCAGATGTTTCTATTATCCAACTTTTTATTGATTTGTCAAATTCATGCCATAAATTGTCTACAATAATAATTTGTATACTGGTGTCTGTGACATGTCTAGTCATTGGTTTGTCATAAACATGTTTGTAGTTACTGTTTGATTTGTATAAATTGCAGTAGATATTATTGTCATTACCCCTTTAATTGTGTTGTTTACAATATTTATAGATACAATGTTTAATTAGTAATTGTTAGGAATTTTGTATAACAGACTTAATTCTGTTAGTATTATAGTTAATTCTGCTAGTATAATAGTTAGTACTGGTAGAAGGTTTATCATAGTTAGTATTGGCAGTATTAAATAGTTAATACTGTTTATGTAATAGTTAAGTCTGCTTACGCAGAAATTAGTTAGAGTTAAAGATATGCATGAGATATCTTAGGAAATGATATGCATTATCTTTATACGCGTTTTGTAAAGCCCATTAGGGTTTCCTTAGTCTATAAAAGGATCCCTAGGCATAGTTAGTAGATATAGTTCTACACAAGATCGTAGAGATCGAAAAATTAGTCAATATAGTTGTAATCTGTAACCTAGGCAGATTTAAAGTTCAATATAAAAGTGTTTTGATTGTGTTCTTCTTTACATTTGTGTTTAAATTCCAAGTAATAAAATAGTGGATTGATCATGTTTCCATCATTGTTACTTTAAGATTTATCTAAGACAAACAAACCTTTACAAGCTAAAGGTTTGATCATTAAGCTAAGGGATCATACATAGTGGTATCTGAAGATTGTGAGGAAACTCTGAAAAAGAAGAACTTCTTTTGAATCAGAACTACTACAAATCAAAGAGATGGCTGATCAAGATACTCCTCCACCAACAATCACTGCGATAGAGATTCCCTTATCAATAGAATGGAGAATACGATATCTGGAGTATGAGGATGAGACAATACATTTGTCACACAGATCATAATCTGTTGGATATTATTGTCAATGGAGATCTGGAAGATGAGGCTACACCTTCAGGAGAACAATTTAGTCCTCCTGTTCCTAAGACTGCAAAATAATTGGCTGTTAGAAGGAATCAAGAAAGGATTAAGAGCATCTTGCTCTTAGCATCACTGATGAGTACATCCTCATGGTTCACAATTGTTCCTGATGCTAAATTTTGTGGGCTGTAATAAAATTAGATGTGGAAGGTAGAATGAGGAATCCAAAAAGATGCAAAAGAATGTTCTGAAACATCAGTTTGAAAATTTTGTTACTGCATCTAATGAAACTTTGGATAAGGCTTATGATAGATTTTAGAAACTCATAAGTCAATTGGAAATTCATGGAGCCTATGTATCAAAGGAAGACATTAATCAGAAGTTTTTAAGAAGTCTTCCTCCTTCTTGGAGTCAAATAGCACTGATCATGAGAAATAAGCCAGATATTGATGAGATTGATATTGATGACCTCTACAACAACCTTAGGGTTTATGAAGACGAAATGAAAAAATCTTCAACTTCCTCATCAAGTACTCAGAACTTGGCTTTTCTTTCCTCTGAGAATACTAACAGTACTAATGAAGTTAGTACTGCCAGTGGAGATTTTGGGGTTAGTACTGCTGGTGGAATTAATCAAGTTCCATCTACTCCAAGTGCTCATGATATAGCTTACTCCTTTCTTGCACAACCAACAACCAGTCCTCAACTTGAGAATGAGGATTTTTAGCAGATGGATGGAGATGACTTAGAGGAATTGGATCTTCGATGGCAGGTGGCTATGTTGACTGTCAAAAGTAAGAAGTTTATCCAGAGGACAGAAGATATATGGACTTCAAGAAAAATGACCTGTTTCTCTTGATAAGTCAAAGATTGAGTGACTACAAACTGTCACTTAAAAGGACATTTTTCTAGAGGAATGTAGATATGGAAGGAGTCAAGAGTAGAATTATAGTGACAATGGCAGGAGCAATGCACAAACAACTGAATCTTCATCTCAGGCACTGGTGGCTCAAGATGGTCTAGGAGGCTATGACTGAAGTAATGATTTTGAAGTAGAACCAGTCAACTATGCTTTTATGGCCATCCTCTCTTCAAGCTTCTATCAAGTTCTTTGACAGTGAGGTACAAAAAATGTCTAAATGTCTTGAATCATTTAAATGTCTTCAATAAGAACTATGATACTGAGAGAGAAAAGCATAACAAAGCCAAACTAGAAATTAAAGGTTATGAGATAGCCTTAGAGTTATGGGAATCTAGGATTCTTGGACATGAAAAGAATGAATTGGCTTGGGGTGAGAGATATGAGTTTCAAAACTATGATCTTAATGTGGTAGAGATTAAAAATTAACTACTTATCTGGAATTAGAAAATGTTGTTAAGGCCAGTGATGTATGAAACTCAAGATTGAAAAATATGGGAAGGTCTCAAAGAATCTCATAGATATTTAATAGTCAGATGAGTCTCATGATAAAAAATGGATTAGGGTTGGACACAAATGGATGATTTTTTGAGTAATAATCTTGAATCTTGATAGTGAGAACAGTTTGATTAATTTTTGAGGTAAGGTCTTGTGATGAAGAGACGCGCACTAGCAAAATAGTTTCACTAAAGGCAAATGAGTATCTGCCGTCCCCCTCCATATTACGGGAACCCTCTAACACCAAAAGCTGATTATATCATTTGCAGCGACTAGATGTGTATGACTTTTTAGAAATAAAATCATAGAGTCTAAGACAACTGAAACTAACAAGACTGTAGGTACCACAAATGAAGCAACTATAGTAAAACCTAAGTATGTCAATGAAACAGTTGTGTCTAAATCAAAGATTAATAGGGATGAAGTCATCATTGAGGATTGGACCTCAGATGATGAGGATGATGTGTATGCTATCAAAACTATTAGTTCTGTTAAGCTAAATTTGACTTAAGCTGTTAGGAGTCAAGCTGATAAAAGTGGTCAAACTTCACAAAAACAAGGGATTGGTTTTAAGAAAGTACATAAAATAAAAGCTTGTTTTGTTTGTAAAAGCACTGACCATTTGATAAAAGACTGATTTCTATAAGAGTCCTGAACCTAGGGTTAAGAATGTGGTCAATACTGGGGAGAGGGTAGTCAAACCAGTATGAGATTATGGCAAAAGGGTAAATCACCAAAACTTTTCAAAAAATTTGAAATACCCTAATGCAAAAAGGACCTTTAACCCATCAGCAGTACTAACCTGAGCAGGTTTAGTTAATACCGATAGATCAAATGTTAGTACTGCTAGGTCTATTCGTACTGTTAGGCCAGTTAATATGTAGGTCTGGGCTCTCAAAAATAACACTAATCAAAGGTGTTATTAGACCAAATCACCAAGATTGTACATTGTAAGACAAAAGCTCAAATCACCATAAGATGTCTTATACACCCAAGTTTAAACTCCTCCCTCCAAACCCCCATCATATCCCAAAATTTTAACCATCACTAATTTCCCTTTATACTAACTACTTTACCTTATTTCCCAATAAACCTACTTACCCACTTACATCTTCCCTATCACAACCTTCACATATACCCCAAACCCATTACATTACAACTCTGTACATATATTGTTTCTCACAAAAGTGTTATATTTACTTCAAGTGAGAGAGAGAAGAATATTCTATAGACTAAAGCATCAACACCCCTAGAGAGAGACTCTTATATTTAAACATTATCACAGTCATGAAATAATAATACCTAGAGAAGTCTCAGAGTAAGTCATAACAGAAAATATCTCTCACACTTCACCACTGCGAGCAAGATGATTTTGGTATGATATTTTTGGAGCAATTACGCTTTGGTCATACAATTAGTTAACTCTATTTGCTAATATGTAATTTAGTGTATTTGCTACTTTTTGTGATGGCCCTCAAACAAATATTCATTTTATGTGCATCTGTATTATTGCAGTGTATGTGTGTGTGAAATCATATAATTCACACACAAACTCAACACCTTACAAACCACTACCACACCACTTCAATACTCATACGTTTTTCATAGGTAAAACTATGATAGTACTTCGCTCTAGTGATAGATTGTGGTCCCACTCTACTATGCTAGCTCGCTACTTATATCGAGTATATAGACTTTGCCTCTCCCTTCTCACACCCTGCGGTTGGGTGTCAGTCAAGCACCCCCCCAATCTCACTCTGCCATGGTGTGTCAATTTGATGCTTTTGTTCAAACAATTTACAATCTGTAGAAGAGTGTGTGGTGTGTTGTGTGTGTGTGTGTGTCTCTGCGCGCGCGCTCTCGTTATAGTTGAGTTTATATATTTTGTGTGTGAGCATATAGGTTTGAGTTTGTTGTTTAAAGTTTTGTAATAGAGAGAGATAGAGAAGAATTCCTAACAGTACGAAGAGAGACCGAACTACGCCTTATACTAAACATTTTGATCCCTATAGAGTGGTGTGTGGTGCGATATATCTGTCAGGTTAGTACTGTGATGGGTTAAAAGGTTCCTTTTTGCATTAGGGTTTATTTCAAATTTTTTTGAAAAGTTTTGGTGGATTTACCTTTTGCATAATCTCATACTGGTTTGACTACCCTCTCCCCAGTATTGACCCACTTCTTCTACCTTGGTTCAGGATGACTCTTATAGAAAAATCAGTCTTTTATCAAATATGGTCAGTGCTTTTACAAACAAAACAAGCTTTTATTTTTTGTACTTTCTTTAAAACCAAATCACTATTTTGTGGAAGTTTGACCACTTTTATCAGCTTGACTCTAACAGCTTAATGTCAAATTGTAGCTTAACAGAAACTAATGTTTTGATTGCATACACTCTATCCTCATCATCTGAGGATCCAATCTCAATGATGACTCATCCATCTTAATCTTTGATTTAGACACATCTGTTTCACATTGACATACTTAGGTTTTTACTACTAGCTGCTTCATTTGTTGGTACTACAGTCTTGTTCTTTGTTTCAGTGCTTAGACTCTATGATTTTATTTCAAAAGCATATACTCATTAGTCCTGCAATTGATATTATCAGCTTTTGGGGTTTGTGGGTTCCCTGTAATTGGAGGCGGGGACGCATGATACTCATTTGCTATAGTAAACCTATTATTTGCTAGTATGCTCTCTTCATCACTAGACCTTACCTCAAAAATAGTCAAACTGTTCTCACTATCAGTTCGATTTATTTCTCAGATATTCCATTTTGTGTGCCAAACCCTAATCCATTTTTTATACATGAGTACTCATATGACTAATTATATATCTTGTGAGATTCTTTGATGACCCTTCCTTTTTCAATCTTGATTTCAATTATCTCTTTCCTTAGTCAACCTTTTTCTAATTCCAGATTTAAGTTGTTAATTTTTATTTCTCTACACTTAAGATCATAGTTTTGAAACTCATATTTCTCACCCCAAGCCAATTCATTCTTTTCATGTCCAAGAATTCCTAGCATTCTATAACTCTAACGGCTATCTCATACCTTTAATTTTCTAGATGGCTTTGTTATGCTTTTCTCTCTCTGTATCATAGTTCTTTTGAAGAACATTTAAATGATTCAAGACATTTAGAATAGTTTTGTACCTTATTTTCAGATGAACTTGATGAGCTTGAAGAGGAGATGGCCATAAAAGCATAGTTTGACTGGTTTACTTCAAATAAATATCTTCAGTACTTAGCCTCTAGACCATCTTGAGCCACCTAGTGCATGAGTATGATGATTCATTGTTTGTGCATTGGCTACCCCCCATGCCTTTTTCACTATAAGGTCTTCTTCTTTGACCTTCCAACTTACATTCTCTGCAAAATGTCCCTTTTATGTGACAGTTGTAGCACTCATCTTTGACTTATCAAGAGAAAAAAGGTCATTTTTTTTTGAAGTCCATAATCTTCCTGTCCTCTGGATAAACTTCTTCACTCTGACAGTCAACATGGCCACCTGCTCGAAGATCTAATTACTCTAAGTTATCTCATTCCATCTGTTAAAATTCTCTTTCTCAAGTTGAGTTACTGGTTGTTGGTTGTACAAGATAAGGAGTAAGCTAATATCATGCTCACTTGGTGTAGATGGAACTTGATTAATTCCACCAGCAGTAATAACCCCAAATCTTCAACTGGCAGCACTAACTTCATTTTTACTAATAGTATTATTAGAGGAAAGGAAAAAAACTTGTTCTGTGTACTTGATGACGGATAGTTGAAGTTTTTTTCATTTCGTCTTCATAACCCTAAGGTTGTTGCAATGGGTCACTCAATTCATCATATCTCATCAATATCTGGCTTATTTATCATGTCATTGCTATTTGACTCCAAGATGGAGGATGATTCTTAAAAAACTTTTGATTATGTCTTCCTTTGATACTAGGCTCCATCAATTTTCCAATTGAAAACTTTATGTGTTTTTGAAATTCTATCTTAAGCCTTATCTAAAGTTTCATTAATGCCAAGAAAAAAATATTTCAAACTAATATTTTAGAACATTCTTTTGCATCTTTTTGGATTCCTCATTACCTCCTCATCTAGATATTATATCAGACCACAAAGATTTTGCATCAGGAACGTTGTGGAACTTGAGAGATGGTATACTCATCAGGTTTGTTGCTAAGAGCAAGATGATCTTAATCCTTTCTTGATTCCTTTTAGCAAGCCAATTGTTTTGCAGTGTTGGAACGAGGAGGACTAGATTGTTATCTGAAGTGTATTAGCTCAATCTTCCAGATCTCCATGACAATAATATCCCACAGATTATGATCCTGTGTGACAAATGTATTGTTCATCCTCGTAACTCACAGATATCTGTATTCTCCTTCTTAATGATAGGGATCTTTATAGCAGTGCATTGTTGGTGGAGGAGTATCTGATCAGCCATCTCTCTGATTTGTGTTAGTTGCTGATTGAAAAGTTGTCTTCTTATTCAGAGTTTCCACAAGCTCTGATACCACTTGTAGGATCCCTTTGCTTAATGGATCTTAACCTTTAGCTTGTAAAGGGTTTGTTGCCTTAGATAAATCTAAAAAAAAAAGTTAAAAAAAAAAATAACTAATGATGAAACATTTGATAACACTATTGTTTACGTGGAATTTAATCACAATGTATAAGAAGAAACAATCAAAACATTATATATTGACTTTTATCTGCCGAGGTTTACAGATTTACAAACTATGATTATATTCGATCTCTCACGATCATTGTGTAGAAACTATTATCTACTAAACTATGCCCTAGGATCCTTTTATAGCTATGGAAACCTAATGGGCTTTCAAAAAATCGCGTATTAAAGATAATGGCATTATCATTTTCTAAGGAAATCTCCATGCATATCTTTAACTCTAACTAATTTTTGCGTAAGCAGACTTAACTATTATATAAACAGTATTAACTATTTAATACTGCCAATACTAACTATGATAAACCTTCTACGAGTACTAACTATTATACTAGCAGAATTAACTATAATACTAACAGAATTAAGTATGTTATACAAAATTCCTAACAATTACTATTAAAAACATTTATCTATAAATATTGTAAACCAACACAATTAAAGGGGTTAATGACAATAATATCTACTGCATTTATACAATTCAAACAGTAACTACAAACATGTTTATGACAAACCAATGACTAGACATGTCACAGACACCAGTATACAAATTATTATTGTAGACAATTTATGGCATGAATTTGACAAATCAATAAAAAGTTGGATAATAGAAACATCTGACACTAAGTGGATCACGTAGCATTGTACGCGATTTATCATATATATATGACAAACCAATGTTATATTGGACAACACAATCACTAGAAATATATACTTGACTTGACAAGTCATTGACACTAGATGCATCACTTAGCATTAAACGCCATTTATTGTCATGATTGAAAAACAGTTAACACTATATAAACCACATACATTGTGGTTCAACTTCAACAACAACAACAACATTAAACTAATTCATTAATTCAATTTATTTTCAAACAATGACATTTAAGGTCCTACTACACCATTATGGAAGGTTCACTAGTCCACCTAATAGAGAATTTGTTGATGAGATGATTGCTACCATAGATCCGGTAGATATCGACACCTTCTCAGCAAATCAAGTTAAATTAATTTTAACCAACTATGTGGGTTACGATAAAAAAACGCCCCAGCGTTATTCTTTATATAAAGAAAAACCTAATGGTAGTCTTGATTTAATGTCATTGTACCATTTGAAGATGCTATTACAAGAGGCGGGACACGCATACTCATGTATACTATTCATAAACGCCTACTGTGTACGTTGTCTCGGGTGGAGCTATCCCTACCCCCATAATCGTCGTTGTACAGAGCTATTACGTGATGAGCAAACAAAAGGGAGAATCAAGGAAAAAACCTCTTGTGCAATAAGTTATTGACTAGTTACTAAGAAATAATTTTTTATAATTGTTTGTAGCATGTAATGTCCTTGTTTAGTGTGTACAATAAAATAAATTGATATATTGATTTCAACAATATGATGGGTACAACTTTACCATTCACAATTATTATATTTTACCCAGCATAAAGTTCAATTTTCAACAAATTCATTTCAATTAACATTTCTATCATTTCAAAGATGTCGCGACTTCATCAAATATACTTTGAGTTCGATGTAAAACACCCCATAGGAGAATTTATACTTAAACCCACTAAACCTACACTATGGTTCATTAATGAATATTTACGTTCCACAAATGGGTGGTTTGAAAGATATGGTTAGCTACTATAAACTGGAAAATACCAAGTACATTTCATTACTTGTACTACATGTTGCCACCCAATACTACGCATTATAAGGTATGAAACAAATAGATATGATTATTTTCTAATGTTATGTATGAATGCAAAAGTTGTAGGGAAGCACAGATTTTTGTTTGCTCATTCTCCATTATAGATTTAAGCCGGTGTTGATTACCAAACGTGGTTCTTTTGAACAATCATTTAAACCAAGTGTCTTTTTTGTAGAAACTAAATAATAATAACTATAAAGAAGAAGCACTATAATATTCTACATCAATGCTGAAAAGAAAGGAATAATAAGTTTTTGATTTTCTATGGCTTTGGGGTGTGTAACTAGGTTTTTTAGTAACAAACAAAACTCTACACCCTACACGCAAAACTTTTTCTTTTTTTGTGGATTGTGTGTTCTTATTAGTGGTCAGTTGTGTGCTCGATGAAGATGTATACGACTTGTTTGTACGGTCAACGGTTTGGTGGATCTTTCATACAATTCAAATTCCAAGGTAGGAAACTAGCAGATATGGAAACATTTTGTTTATTTTTGGATGGTTCATACATGCTGGCTCTTTTAGATTTATATACCTACTCTATGGGATGTGTCTGTTATCAGTTTATGCTTATTAACTTCGTTTGGAGTTGCATGGCATGTTGGGTGTGTGTGGGCTTGCGCATGGTCCTTTGTTGTTTGCTTCATGTCCTGATGTTGTGGGGATGGGGGAGCTGGGGGAGGCAGGGGGGGGGGGGGTTTGGCGGGGGTGGGGGGGTGTACGGGGTGTGCCGGGGTTTGGGGGGGAGGGGTTGGGGGGTGAAAGTTGGAGTGTAGGGGGTTGGGGAGGCAGTGGTGCGGAGGGGTTGGGATATTGGTTGGGGGGGGGGGGGGGGCTTGGGTGGATGGGTGGTATGGGGGGGATGGGAGGGGGGGGGGAAGTGTTGGAGTGGGCGGAGGGGAAACGCGCGGTGTGTGTGGGGGGGGTTTGGGTGTGAGGGGAGGACGGTGGGGGGGGGGAGAGGGGCGGGTGGGGGGGGCGGCGGGTGTAAAAGGGGTGGCGGGGAGGCGGTGGTGTGGGGAGAGGGGGAGGGGGGTGGGTGGGGGGGGGTGGTGGGGTGGGAGGATGAGGTGGGGGGGGGTGATAGGGGGGTGGTGGTGCGGGGGGGTGGTTGGCGGGAGGAGGGGATGGGGGTGGGTATGGGTGGGGAGGCGGGGTGGGTTGGCGGGTGGTGGGGCGGGGGGAGAGGGGGGGTGGGGGGGGGGGGGGGTGGGAGGGTAGGGGGAGGGGAACGAGAGGGGGCGGTGGGGCGGGTATGTGGGTGGATGGGAGGGGGTTGGTGGGGGTGTTGGGGTGGGGGGGTAAGGCGAGAAGGGCGGGGGGTCGGGGAGGCCGAGGAGGGGAGGGGGGTCCGGGGATATTGGGAGTGTTAGGGCGTGGGGGGGGGGGTGGCGGTGGCGGATGGTGGGGTTGGAGGCCGACGCGCTGGGGAGTGGGGTGAGGGGGGGGGGGAGTGGAGGGGGGTGGGGGAGAGGGGGGGGTTGGGGGGGGGATGGGGCGTTGAGTGGGTGTGGGGCGGGGGGGGTGTGTGGAGGGGGTGGGGTGGGTGGGGTCGGGGGAGGGGGTGGTGGGGTGTGTACGGGGGGTGGTCGGGTGCCGGGGGGACCGAGTGGATATGTCAGGTGGGAGGTGGGGGGGGGTTGGGGGGTGGGGTTTGGGGGGGGGGGGGGGGGGGTGGGGTGTGGTTGGGGTGGGCGAGGTGGGGGGGGGGTGTGGTGGGGGTGAGGTTTGGTGGGCTGGGGGACGGCTGTGTTGCTGGGTGGGCGCTGTCGGTGGCGGGCAGTTAGCGGGCGCGGGGGGGGTAGTTTGGGTTGATTGTGTGATGGTGTTGTTTATGTGGTGGAAGGGGGGGTTTTCTGTGTGTTGGTTTGGGTGTACTGATCTAGTTCGGTGGGGGGTTGGGAGGAGAGAGAGGGAGGGGAGGGCGGGGGGGAAGAGGTCGGGGGTGGGGCCTAGGGGGGAGGGTGGGGGGGTCGTGGCCCGTGAAGAGCTGTGGGTAACGGGGGGTGTTGGCGGTGGTTGAGGGAGGCGGCGAGTGGGGGGGTTAGGGGGGGTGTTGTGATGGGGGGGGGGTGTGGGCTGTCTGGGCGTGGGCTGGGCGGTGGAGGAGTGGTGTGCGGGGACGCGGGAGAGGGGGTGGGAGGAAGGTGGTGGGTGGGTTGGGGTTATATGGGAGTTGGGAGGGGGGGGAGGGGGAGGGTGGGAGGGAGGGGGGGGGCGTCCGGCGGGTTGAGGGTTGCGGGGGGGTGAGTGGGAGGCTGTTCGTTGTGGGGGGGTGGAGGGAGGGGTGTTAGGGTGGAGGGGTGAGGTTTGGGAGGCAGTGATGAGGAGGGGGGGGGGGGTGGCTGGGCGGGGGTGGGGTGAGGGGGTGCAGGGGGGATGGGGGGTCAGATTGTGGTGGGGGCGTGGGGGGACGGGGGTGGGAGGGGGGGGGGGGGGGGAGGGTGTGTGGGATTATTGGGGTGGAGGAGTATGATTGATGGGTGGGGCGTGGGGGGGGCGGGGTGGTTGGTGGGGGGGGCGCCGGGGGGGGGGCGGTGGGGTGGGGAGGGGTTGCAGGTGGGCGGTCGGGGTTGGGGGGGAGGGTGTGGGGGTGGGTTATGGGAGGGGGTGGGTTCCCAGAAAGTGGGATGGGGCGGGGTGGGGAGGGGTGTGGTGGGGAGGGGGGGGGTGTGGGGTGGAGTGATATGGGTGGGGTAGATGGGGGTGGGGGTGGAGCTGGGGAGGTGGTTGTGAGGGGGGGGGGGGGTGGGGTGGGGGGTGTGGGGGGTGTTGGAGCGGGTAGGTGGTTGGGAGGGTGCGTGCGCGGAGGAGATGGGGGGAAGGGGGTGGGTATGTGGGGTGAGGGAGGTGGTTCGGGGAAGGGTGGTGCGGGGGGAGGGTGGGCGGGGGGCTGGGCAAAGGGGGCGGGGTGGGGCGGAGGGGGTGGGGGGGGTGGGAGCGGAGGGGTGTGGGGAGGTAGGGAGTAGGGGGGCTGGAGGGGGGGTGGTGGGGGGGGGGGTGGCCTGAGGGTCGGGCGGAGAGGCGGGGAGGGGGGGGGCCGAGGGGTGCGGTGTTGGGGGGGCTTGTGGGTGGCGTGCGGGGTTGTGGTGTAGGGGTTGGAGAAGCGGGCAGGGTTGGGGGGGGAGAGGTGAGGGGGTGGGGGAGGCAGGGTGGGGGGGGGAGGGGTTTGGTTTCGGGGAATGGGGAGGGTGGCGGGGTTGCGGTGTGACGTGGGTGGGGTAAGGATGTTGGGGTTTGGGGGCTGATGAGGGGGAGGGCGAGTGTGGGGCCAGCTGGAGAGTGGGTAGAAGGGTGGGGACTGGGGAGAGGAGGTACGTAGTGGTTGATGCGGTGGAAGGAGCGAGTGGGGAGGGACTGGCGAGGGCTGAGAGGGGGGTAGGCGGGGGGGGTAGGGTGAGGGTGCGGGGGTTCGGATGGTGAAGTGTGGGGGGGGGGGGCTGGGGTGAGAGTTATGGGTAGGAGTGGGGTGGGGTATTGAGGGGGGCTAGGGACAGTTGGGGTTCGCGTGGGGGGTGTATGGCGGGTTGGGGAGGGTGGCCGTAGCAGTGAAGTGGGGGAGGGCGAGGAGGTTCGAGGGCCAGGGTCGGTGGTGGGGGGGGCGGTTGGGGGAATGGTGGGGTGTGGGTGTGGGGCGGTCGGGGTGGTGGGGGATTGAGGTAGGTGGAGGGTGTCGGCGGGGAGAAGGAGCAGGGGGGTGGCACGGGTGGGCGGGGGGAGGAGGGGAAGGGCGAGATGGGCGGGGTGGGGTGGGGGGGGGGCTGAGATGGAGGGTTTTGCGGGGTGCAGGAGGCGGGGGGCTGGGACTGGCTAGGTGGCGGCCGGGGGGTAGGGGGAGCGGTTGGGGGTGTGCTTGGGAGGGGGGGTGGCGGGCAGGGGGGGGGGAGGGGGTGGGGGCGGGGGTGGGAGGGGGTGCTGAGAGCGGGCGGAGGTGTTGATGGTGGGGGGTTTGTGTGGGGGGGGGGGTATGTGGCGTGGAAGGCGCACAGGAGGGGGGAGGGGTTGGTGTCAGTTGGGTAAGGGGGGTGGGGCGGTGGGGGGGTGGTAAGCGGGGCGGGGGGTTGGTGGGAGTTTGGGGAAGGGGGGGGTGGAAGTGGGGGGAGGAGGGTGCGGGCGGGTCGGGGAGGGGGGGGGCGGTGGACTAGAACGGGGAGGCGTGGGGGGGTAGGGCGGGGGGGGGCGGGGGGGGTGGTGGTGGGTAGGCTCGAGGAGGCTGCTGGGGTCGGGGTGGGTGATGGGGGGTAGGTGTGGGAGTGCGGGCGTGGGGCGGGCTGAATGAGGAGGGTGGGCTGGAGGGGGGGGGTGGTGTGAGTGTTGGGTGGGGGGGGGGTGTGTTGGGTGGGGAGATGTTGGTGTCGGGCGGGGTGGGAGGGACGGGTGGGGGAGGGGAGAATTGGCGTGGGGTGGGGGGGGGGTGAGTGAGTGGGCGGGGTGTTGCGGGTAGGGGGGTCGGGGGAGGTGGGGGGTGGGGGGTTGAGTTGGGGGTGGTGGGCGTGTGGTTGGGGGGGGGGGGACGGGTTGAGTGGGGGGGGGTTGCGAGGAGGGGAGGTGGGGGGGGTTGTGGGCGGGGGGGGGGCCGGGGGTGGTGGGGGTAGGGGGGGCTGGGGCTGGGGGGGAGTGGTGGGGTGGGGGGTGGGGGGGTGGGCGATTGGGCGGGGTCTGGGGCGGGGAGGTGAGGGGGGGGGGGTGAAGGGGGTGTGGGTTGGGGGGAGGTGGGTGGGTGGGGCGTGGGGCGGGGGAGGGCCAGATGGTTGGAGGAGGGGGGGTAAGAGGGGAGGAAGGTTAGTGGGGAAGGGGAGGGGGGGTGGACGTGCGGCGAGGCGGGGGTAGGAGTTAAGGTTGGGAGGGGAAGGGAGGTGTGGCGGGCGGAGGTGGGGGTGGGTGAGTAGGTGGTAAAGGGACCGGGTCTGGTGGTTGTAATTAGTGGTGGGGGTGCGGTTTGTGGGGTCTATTTATGGCTGTCGGTCGGGCGTGTTCTTGTTTTGTTTGGTTTTTTGTTGGTTTTTCTGTTTTATGTCTTTTGTAGTGTTTTTGTTAATGTTTTTTTTTTTTTTTTGTTATCTGTGTAGGTTATTGTTTGCTCTCCTTTGTTTTTTTTGTAGTATATTGTTGATCTTTGGGTTTTTATTTTGATTTTGGTTATTTGTTTCTTTTTTTGTTGTTTTGCATAGTTGTGATGTGGTTTTTGGTTCTTGTTTGTTTCTGTTTTTTCCTGTTTGTTTGTGGTTTTCTTGTTTTTGTGTTTTTGTTTTGATTGGGCTTTCTTGTGCTCTCGTTTGTTGCTTGTTTGTTTGATCTGGATTTTTCTTGATTTGTATGTTTGGTTTTGTTTTGGGTTCGTTTAGTTTGGCTTATTTTCTGCTTTGCCTTGGATTTTTTTTTTTTGCTTGTTTTTATGGTTTGGTTGTTTTTGTTTTTTGTTTGTGTTTTTTGTTTTTATTTTGTCTATGTTGGTTTATTATTTGTTCGTTGGGTTCGTGTCTGCCCATAGTCCATTACTTGTCTTTCTTTCTGTTTGTCGTTTCTTATTTTTTTTTGGTTTGTTTGTGTTCCTTGTGTGGGTGTTAGCCTTTTATTTTGTTGTTTTTTTCTTTCGGTTTTTTTGATTTTTTTGATTCTTTTAGCGAATTTGAGGATAATGTTGATTGTTTTTTTTTGTTTTTTTTTGGTGGTTTTTTTGATTTTCGTTTGTTTTTTTATTTTTAGGTGTTTTTGTTCGTTCTGCTTATTTTTTTTTGTTTGTTTGTGTTTCTTGAAGTTGTTTTGGAGTGGGTTTATTTGTTTTGTGATTTGTTTGGGTGCTTTTTGGTTATAATCTCTTTTTTCTTGGCTTTGTGTTGTTTTTCGTCTTGTTGTTGATTTTTGTTTATGTTTTTGTTTGTTTTTTGGTTTTTTTGGCTCTTTGCTTTCTTTTTTGTCTCTTTGTTTATTTGTTTATGTCTTGTTGGTTTTATTTTGTTTTGTCTTATGTGTTTGTTTTTGTTATTTGTCCTGTTTGTGTTGTCGTGGTCTTTAGCTTGATTTTTGTTTTTAAATTGGCTTCTTATTTGTTTTTTTTTGATTTGTTTATTTTTTGATGTAGACCCTGTTATATTTTTTTTATTATGTCGATTTTTGGTTTATGTGTTTTTTTTGTTTCAGCTTGTTTGTGTCTTTCTATTGGTGTTTATATTTTTGTGTTAGTTGTGATATTTTTGTTCTTGTTTTCTGTTCGAGGCTCTTGGGTGTGGTTTTGCGCTTGTTGTTGTTTTGCTTTTTATTGTTTGTTTTGATTTGTTGTTGTCCTTGTTCTCTTTGTTTCTTGGTTTATTTTGTTTTCGTTTTGTGCCTTTTTTGTGGTTTGGTTGGTTTTTTCGTTTTATGTTTTTGTTTGCTTATGTTGTAGTTTGGATTTGGCTTTTCTTTTTTATTTGCTGATTCTGTATTTTTTAGCTTTTTTCGGTTCTTTGTTTTGTTTTTTATTTCTTTGGGTGATTTTTTGTCTTCTGTTTCTGTTTCTTCGTGTTGTTTTTTTTATTCTTCTTTTGCTTTTACTTTTTTGTCTTTTTTTGGTCTCTTTTGCTTTTTTATTTCTGTGTTCTTGTTTGTGTTAATTTTGTTATACATAAATGCATTTTCCAATTGCTAGCTTGGCAGGTAAAGGATAAAACCATGTCATAACTGGACTATTCAAGTGAAAATGTAAGGCATTGTAAGCATGAAAACACAAAATGATTACACTTCGACCAAATGGTGATATGGCGGAACAAGAACACTTTGAATATGAGGAAACCAAGGTATCATATCCGAATATAGATCTAAGCTCTATGTTGATTCACAACAATAGATCAAAGGAAGAATCATTCGGAGGTATCATTTCAGAAGAACAAAAAAAAGAAGAATCCGCTAGCTATCTACATCAAATGCAGAAACGGAAAAATAAAAACAAGTTCAACAAAACTATTGAAGATTCATTTTACTAATATTAGTTAACTCAATCATGTATATTAACATTCTTTTCAATGTACACTTTTTGTTCCTCTATTTCTTAATTAAAACAAGTGAATGACATTTGATAAAGACTTATCAATAAAAATGTCAATTATCACTTATAAATGTACGATATATGTCAGTGTTTTTTGACTATTTCAGTCACCCTACACACAGAATTCACATTCTATTTCCCCTATATCAACTATGCTATCATCTACAATAGAAACTTGTCTCTCATACACACACTTCTTCTCTCCACTAACATACTACATGGCTTATGGAGAAAATGAGGCACGTCAAGCAATTGTTTTAAAACTACAAAGGGAGATTCGAGCTGAGGAAACACTAGCACATCAATTATTGTGTAACTTAACACGTTATACAGAGGAAATGCATATCCATTCGTTACAAATAACAAGGTTGCAAACTATGCCTACAACAAGCCGTAATACCTACGGATTACATGCTTTACTAATGACACTTGAAGCGGATATCCGTACCACAAACTAATTCTTAAGAACAGAAACCAATTGTTGAGGAGCATTTATGTAAAGCAAAACTTCGTTAACAATTACATGGCAATATAGATTATAAAATTTTGTTGCTAAATACCACAAGGCCAACCATGTGTGTTCCTGTTGTTTGCTGTTGTTTTGTTTCCAGTTGTGTTAAATAAGGTTGTCAATCAAATAGATTGTATGTGGTTTAATTGCTATGTATAAGTTTTTTCAATATATTATATGAATCAATTACTTTTTATTCATAATGCATCAAAAAAAGTACTCAATCAACATGTTGTCTATCACTGCACATTTCACGTGATTTACAACATGATTTGACAACACAAATTTTTTAACTGTAACATATAAGACAACTCAATGACAATGTTGTCTATCACTTCAAATTACACGCGATTTACTAAATATTTGTCATGTAAATTGAACTATAAAATAGACACATATTTTAAGCACTCTTACTCACAAACATTTTTATCCTTCACACAAAGTATTAATTCAATCTTCTTATTTTTTACAATGGCTACGAACCAAAATGATGTAAGGTTAACTATCATTATGGCACTCCAGGAAGCTCTCGACGAAGAGGCTTGTCTGGAAGAACAAATTTTAAGCTTAATGCATCGATTTGCTAATAGATTCACAGACCGAAGGCCTGAAATTAACAGGCTTAATTCATTACCAGATGAGCCACTTATCGAGTATGGTAGGTACGCCCTAGGGTGCATGATAGGGTCAGACATGAAAAAGGCTGCATACTTGAAAAGCGTCAGGGATGAGTTGCTAAGGAGCATGGAAGAGAAGCGACAATTGATCGTGAACTACACGGAAATGTAAAACCTGTATTGCTTAACACCAGTTTGCTAACCATGTATGTCGTTGTTTGTTGTTGTTTTCATGTTTTATATTCGTCTAAATAAGGTTGGCCATGTACTCTTCTACACATCCGGTGTTTCCTATGTTGTAATGCTTTTAATGACTACCGTTCATTTTAAATTTTCAATTTTGATTTTTATAAATATAAAAATATAGTTATACAATTGTACTGAATTTTTTTTTATTTTCAAAATAACCACAACTGACACACTTTGCAACATCATATCTTATGCATATTAACACTATTTCTTACAAATTTTGGTTCACTAGGTAGACCTCATCAAAGACAACACTAATGACCAAATAAACAAAAATTTAAACAACGTATCAATATGCTAAAACGTTCACGAAAAATGGCTGATATCATTTTTTTCATGTATACAAACCCTAAAACTACACTTTTGAAATGAATTTTTTTTATACAAATCATCATACTATTTGCGCGATCAACAAAAAAAGCAAAAAAAACAAATCACTTTTAGTTTTGCGCGATCAACCTACGTGGCGAAAAATAGTTTTATTTATTTATAAAAACTAAGAATCAATCTGGTGGTGACACGTGTTCATCGAGTTGACAACCACAATACATGCGCGATCAACTAGGACGATTTTGAAATGTCAGACCCTTGTGGTCTCTGCAACAAAATTGATTTCTGAAATGGCCATTTAGGTAAAAAACGCATCCATCTTTGACTCTTTCTCAAATCTCAACAAATTATTTGTCTTGTTGCAAAACAGCTTCTAGTATCTTTTTTTTCGGTATCAACACTTTTTGTCTTTTCCTTGTTAGAAACAAAAAACTTTTCTATAAAAAATTTCTGGCTAACAAAACTAGAGATGTGCTGGGGGGCTTATGTTTTGACGGAAAAAATAAAAAGACGTTAGGAGGTTTCATCATGAAAAATGAAAAGTTTATGGATATCTAATTAATTTAAGTTTATCATAGATCATTTGAGCATCTTTGTTAGTATATAACTATATATACAAGCAATATGAGCTTCTTAACCATAAAATTTTACATGTATATGGCTTTTGGTGTTGACAAACTGTTGTTAACTTGAGTTACTTAAGAGTAGGGGTGCTTA
This sequence comes from Tanacetum coccineum, assembly GCA_026074375.1. NCBI lineage: Eukaryota > Viridiplantae > Streptophyta > Magnoliopsida > Asterales > Asteraceae > Tanacetum > Tanacetum coccineum. Next base: position 114,967 of record BQNB010001512.1, on the reverse strand, counting down.
CGGTTCAAAAACCGGACCGAACCGATCAAAATTGGACCGGATCGAAATCGACTTTGGCCAAAACACCAGACCGAAATGGTCCGGTTTGGTTCAGTCTTCGGTCTGGCCCGGTCCAACAAAGCATAATTGTTGGTTTTTTCGTAAGACCGGACCGGACCAGACCGAGGATAGCATACTAGGTAATTACCGAATGCCTCAAAGCATCTTCCTTTTAGGACCGGCGCTAGACTTCCTCTTTTTTCTTTCCTCTCTTTTCTATAAGATATAAAAGGCGAAATTGAGGCTCTTAACTACCCCTTTTCTTTTAAAATGGAAAGAATCGTCTATTTAAAACTGAAGTAACCCTTTATTGCCAGCCCACTTTACCACCTTCTTCATGTTCACTTGATCCGTTATATAATAATACCTTTCTCGAAATGATTCCGTTAGCGCCAAAACTGAATATTGATGCAGGTCAACTAGTGCCAAAAAAAAGGAAAAAGATGGAACGAGGACCAGACCGGAAATAGGTCACATCCAGTCTGGTTCGTGATGGTATTTTCGACTCCATCCCTGGTTCAATACATATTACCACCCTACTGAAGAGCGACCAATCGAACATCCATCCATCCATATGTCCTTTCATAGTTGAAGGACATATTGCTTAAATAGTGAAAATGCATCTCATAATTGTGAGATATTGATACCTTAACATATCATGTTTCATCAAGATTGGATGTCTTGTCCTAGCATCACGATTATTAAATTTAGTATGAGTGAGTCATAATTTTTGGGCTTAATGCTTTAACCCTGTTCCTTTAGTTAAACTTCAGTTGAATTAAACAAATAGGAGTGTGGGTATTTTCTAACTCAGCATATAAAAAAGTGCCCAAACTATGATATGTGCCAATAATAGTTAATAGTCAACGAAAGTCAATAACGGAAGTCAAACAACCATGTTACCCATTTTTTGTATAAATACTCAACTCGGTGCTCATTTCATATTAGCTATTCATTTTGTAAACAAGTTCCTTTCTCACTAATTATCCTTTCCCAATTGTAACAGTTTGTAACCAAACTTGCAACTATCATCTGAAACTATATTTCGAACTTGATTCTTTCTTCGATTGTTTCTGATTAGTTTCCCGTATCTTTTACCATTTCTTAATTGAGATGTAAAAGGTACATATCAATTGGTATTTAGAGCCTTTGATCTTGTCACCAAGATTGTGCTCTCATTTTGTTATCATTTTGCTCTCATTCCATTCATCGATTCGTAACAACCATCACAATCTATCATCATTTTACAATCATAAATATGTGTTTTTTTGTTAAGAAAAATAGTTAGTTACAGTTTTTGATTAGTTAGTTACAATTCTGTTTTAAGTTCTTGAAGTTCTTGGTAAGATGTCGGTTCAAACGAGGTATAGTGTTGTTGATGATGAAACTAGGCAAGGCCTGAATGAAGCAATTGTAAAGGTGATGAGGGACGAATTGGAAAAATTAAGGAAGGAAATGAGAGACATAGTAATGACCGATAATAATAGGGTAATAATTAAAAGGAGAATGCAAAACATGGCCAAATTTGGAAGTACATATATTAAATCTGGGGTAAGGGTTAAATAGGGTACGAATATTAAGGGTTGGTTAGACAAGTGAACGATTCTTTCGAGTTAATAATGTGCCTGACGGACACAAGGTATCTCTTATCTCTAATCATCTTTTTGATATTGATTTGATATGGCATAAGAAATTTGTAAGTATAATGGGTGAAAATGTGACTCAGATGATTTACAAAGATGCAATTTTGAGAAGATTTGGCAATTCAATTGATGGTCCGAATGTGCAATTTTCGAATAATGGTGTCAAAGATTCAAGTTTTAATCTTTTAGATAAATTAGAAGAATTGTGGGTAAATCATAGTCATATTGTGGGAAAAATATTGGTGCATATAAGATGTTTGATGAAATGCCAATAAGGAACAATCTCAAACAAGTTATGGTTAAAGAACCAAATGAAATGATTGAAGACGAAAATGTATTTATGAATTGTGAAGAAAATGTCAAGAGAGTAAATAAATTTAATAGCATGAACAAGTAAGATGATTGATAAAGGAATGATAAGAAGTACTGGATAAATTTCTAAAGCATGTGATGATTGTAAAGGATTTGAGTTAAAAAAAATCAGCTGACCATGACAACGTATTTACAAATACTTTGTGGTTGTGGTAAGTTTGTTCAAAGACAGGTGAAAAAAATATTGCAATTAATCCACATGTCAGACTTCATTGGTTTTGGTTGAAACGTCAAAGAATCATCTGAAGAAAAATGAAGTAACTGTATGAAAAAATTACTAATGATAAAAACTACTGATGTGTATTCCAGTCGAGATCTTTATTACTAAAAGTGGGACAAGAAAGTGGGACCAGAATGGAGTCAACAACAAGAAAGGGAAAGTCTTAACTTTTTATGTGAATGATTGATAGTATAAAGTTCTTTTCTTTAAAAAAAAAGAAGAAGATGGGTATAGAAAGAGGTATACAAAGGTTACGCTTTTACCCATCGCTATAAAAATCTAGGATAACATATCTCTCTCTGCTACGTATAAAGGAAATTTGCCAAATTCTTGAATTTTCAACAATTGGCTGAATGTTGAAAATTAAATTCTAATTTTGGAAACAATTAAAATCATTATGATGTTGAAAGTTGAAAGCTTGCAAACGAAACTGATTTGACTTTTCCAAACCTACGAATTAATAGATTAATGTTTCAATGCATTAAATTATCACATTTAATTTGGTATTGTAACCACTAATTCCTAGGAGGCTAATTATGGAATAGATTAATGGGCCCATTAATCTCTCATAATTTATATTGACTATAATTTGGGTAAATCCCCCTATAAATAGGGATCACAATTGCATTGAAAAAACACACAGAAACATTTAATCTTCTCAATATCCAACTTATCACATTCACACTTTTTTTCTTTCATTTTGATTCTCAGTTTTAGATATATCATGTTATGTGTATCATCGTAAGCCACTTCTACCATATTTTCATACTAATTTATTCATTATCTTTGTCATATTTTATTTCAGCCACCATCTGCCGCAACAAATTTTCGCTTTCAGAAATGAGGTCGCCACGAGAATCGCCGTCGAAAACGAGGTTGCTGTCAGAAACTGCTGCCACCATATCTACTTGTAAGTTCTTTTTTAAGCTTTTAGGCTTTTTGTTTATCTATACTACATTATAAAGGGTGTATCACCCATTATTGTGTAATTTAGGCAATGTTAGACAACCTTCAAAGTCTACACCCATATGGCTACATATTTTTGGAAATGTTAACAACCTTCAAAGTCTACACTAAATATTTGTAACAACTTTGACACATTCAAGTGGGTTTGAATGCATTAAATGACTACATGTAATTTGGTCATGTAACCATTAATTTTTACAATTATAGAGACTAATTATAAAAGACTAATTTGGTCATGTAACCACTCATATGTTTTTTATATATTTCGTTAGCGTTTTATTAACGATTTTTCTTTCGTGTTTTCTAACGATTTTTATTCTTTTAATATGAGTTTCTTTATTGTGCTTTTAAATTTATAGCTGCGGCCTCAAACTGCTATTTTGGTGGCTGGAATTTCTTTTGCTCGTCAGAATCTGAAGTTTGTAGGAAATGTTTAAAATGATATGTTATGTAATTTTTTAAAGCGACGTTTATATTTTTGTTAATTAGTTGTGTAGATGGGTTGGTGGTAACTTTAGATAGTATTATTTTAACTTTCTTGTGTAAAGAGTTTAAATGTATAATTTGTTACGGGAATTACAATTATCTATACATATAAAGCATTTAGTCCTATTTTTTTAAATTTCAACACTGTTGAAAAAGGTATTTTAGCCATTTCTTGAAATTTCAACATTGTTGAAAATAGTATTTTAGGAAATGTTGAAAAACTTGAGCTGAATATCGCATGTTACAACCGTTTGCAATTACATTTTGATTTTTTCACGTTCTATTTTGAACTTTACACGAAACACTTACCACAATATCGCATATCGTTAATTGGCTTCTAGTATAAATGTTCTTTTTTCTTAAGTTGAATTATCGCATGTTACTTTCGTTTGCAATTATATTTTGATCTTTTCACGTTCTATTTTAAATGTTACACAAAACACTTACCACAATATCATATATCGTTAATTATCTGTCACTAGGAATTTTCGCCGCTATGCGCGGGTACTCGTCTAGTTCATTTAAATCATGTATTCATGTACCAATTTATCATACTTTTTAAAAGGGCTTGGTTAAGTTTATATGGTGGCCTC